>RJWM01029590.1:0-24430 GCA_004363535.1 Dasyprocta punctata | reverse complement strand
AGAGTGCAATCTGCACAACACAACTGAGGTAGTATCTAATAATTTGCAGTTGATGCTTCAGTTCTGATGTATAATCCTTGTTGCCCTGGGAAGTCATAGCCTCTTTCTCAAGGCTCAGTCCCAGCCGACAGCACGGAGTGGGGAGCATAGCTCTCCATCCCGAGGCTCAACCATGTATTTGGTGAGTCACTTTGCTTCAGAGATTACAAGTCAGGTCCTCAGCCAGGCCAGTTTACATTGCTTAAAGCCAATTGAAGGGACAAAGAAATAACCTAGCCAGCTCTGTACATATTGATACTTTGAGATAGGGCCAAATTAACCCAAAATGGAGATAATTACTCTTCTTTTCAAGGAAAGTCAAGTAGAGTCATCTGGGTGGTTCCCCACATTTGCTCATCTTTTCAAAATTTCCAACCCTTTGTTTCATTGATCTTTTGTACTTTTTTATCCTCTGTTTAATATATTTTTGCTTTGATCTTTGTTGTTTCCTTCTTCTAATTTTGTTTAGTTCTTGCTTTTGTAAATCCTTGAGATATACCATTAGATTATTTGAAGTCTATTTTTGATGTAGATACTTATGATTACAAAATTTCCCCTTAGTACCACTTTGCTGCATATTTCTTAAGTTTGGACATGTTATGCTTCCATCTTCATTTGCTTCAAAAAATGTTTATATTTCCCTTTTGGTTATTTCAATGACCTATTATTCATTTAAAAGTTCCATACATTTCTATAACTTCTAAAATTTCTTTTGTAATTGATTTCTAGTTTTATTCCATTATGATCAGAAAACACAGAATTTCTATTAAGATTGACTTTGTGGCCTAATACATGGCCTATTCTCTCTAGTCTGTTCTCCAAACAGTCTCCAGAACATTCCATACAATAGCCAAAGAAAAGATGTTCTGTCCTCTCCTTATACATCTTAAGCCATTTACTCTGTAAAATAGTGTAATCGTGATGTGTCTTCATTGATTATTTTTTAGGTGATTTGTCAATAGATGAAAGTTGTTCAAATCTCCTTTTACAATTATATTGAATTTTGATCCTATCTCTCCTTGAAGGTCTAATAGTGTTTTATAAATTTGGAGGTTCCAACATTAAATGCAAATACATTTATAATCATTGTATCATTTTTTATTGATTTCTTGAACATATATAGTGACCCTCTTTGTCTCTTCTTACAGTTTTTGTCCTAAAAGTTTATTTCATCACGTATAAATAGAACTACTCCTACTTGCTTTGGGTTTCCATTTGCCGAGAATATAATTTTTCATCCTTTTTCTTTCAGTCTGTTTGACGTTTTTACTGGTCATGTCTATCTGAGGTCTCCAGTACATAGATTCCATATCATTCCTAAGTTTAGGGAAGTTTTTCATTATTATTCCATTGAATAGGTCTTCTATGTCATTAACATTTTCACCTCACTTTCAGGTATTCTGAAAGTGTGGCTATCTGTCCATATTAATCTTGTTATACTGCTCAATATCAAATATCTTGAATGCTCTTTTCATTATCTTTCTTCATTCTTTTTTTCTTATCATTTTCCTTATTTCTTCTTTACTCTTTGTTCTTTCTCAAAATTATTCTTCATTATGACTGACTCAAACTCCATTGTGTATATGCACCACATTTTTTTTATCCATTCCTCTGTTGATGGGCATATAGGCTGTTTCTATGACTTAGTTACTTTGAGCAGTGCTGTTATAAACATGGGTATCCATATTTCATTGTAGTAGGATGACTTTAATTCTTGTATAGTATTATCCCAGATCCCTAAATCTTGTAATTTTCCAGTCCTGTCTTACTGATTTCCCTGGTTTTCCCATGGTCTCTTACCTCAAAATGGAGCTACACACTTTGTTTCTTCTTTATGAAGGAGGCAAATGCTGGGTGCCTGTACTCAGCCATCCTCACAAATCTTCACATTTCCAACAAGTGTACCTGGCTGCACAACTGGACCACCAGGATATTGATAATCTATCCTCCCTATAGTCTTCTGGCAGAGAACCACATACACCTAAAAGTCAAAGTGCTAGTATCTTGATTCCTTGTAATTCCAGTTGGCTCCTAAGCTCCCAAACCAATCCAGCACATAGAATTGCCCTACACTAGAAAACATCTTTTAATGTATTTTACCTTGCATTTATCCAAGGCTATAGTCTGGTTTTCAATTCAGAGGAATTCAAGAATAATGTCTGTCTTCTCATTTCCTCATTCCTACCCTCCCCCAACTCATATGTACTAAGAGGCCTTCATAAAGGAGCTGGGAGTGGCTCCAAGAGAGTGGAGAAGTCCCAAAGGGCATAGCTGAGCAGTCAGGAGACGTCAGAGCCACACGTCAAACTCACAGATCTCAAGCTGCCTTTTTATCAATTCCCAGGGTCTTCAGGGCTACATTCCATTAATATTAACAGGGCTCTTACTAACAAGACAGGGTAATTATTATGTTCTCTCTGGCTTTGCTTATGAAATAGGCCCAATAATAACCCTGAATATTTTATTATCAAGATAAAAATGGAACATTTTACTTACACAAAACTGCCAATTTTTAACACTATTTTTATTACTCCTGATAATATTCACATAGACTGCCTTGGGCAGCACTACTTATTTTTATATGATTTATAACTTTTGAGGAATCCAAATAGTAGTATTATTTGCATATTCATGCCTGAACGATAATGTTAATGAACACTCTTTTTCAATGGCTACCCCTATATCTACTAATGATTAAAAATACACCCTTGAAACCATGGGCCATGGCTTCTACCTTCTTGCAACTTCCAAATTCTTTTGGGAAAATTTACTAATTTTATATTCTGTCTACTTTAAAAATCATTCTCTCATCATTACTACTCAACAAAAAGGTTTTGAATAAATTGTATTAATGCTGGTGTTGCTACCTCATGCTAAATTTGCTAGATTTAATGTTCACTAGACTTGTTTGATTAAATGTAAACATCACCACAGACCCCCATGGTTTGGAAAGACAAGAAGGAAAAAAACTGGCATGTGCATGTGTGACGTCCAACCAGGCTGGCAGCATCTCTACAAGCTCCACCACACTGCCTTTCTTCTGGCACACAGCTATAGAGCTAGACACCTGTGTCCACCAACATAGTTACTAATGACAATGTCATATATTCACTGATGACCTTTTTACAAATTATACAAAAGTGACCTTGATAAAAAAGAAAAACACAGTAACTACAAATATAGATAGAGAGAAAAAAATGTTTCAGTCTCAGAGGAAAGCAGGCAGAGAAGGCAGGAGAAGACAGATGTGTTTCAGCAGTGCGAAAAGAAAAAAGGGGAGGACAAAACCTGAGACAAAGGAGCTGACCCACAAGTTAGATGGGGCCCCAAGGAGCTAACTTCTTTCTGCTCCAGCTTCACATAACCACATTTTGTATTGGTAGGCTCTTCTCATATGCCTCTGCTGCTAAGTACTGTTTAAGCTTCATTATATTTATGAATGCAGAATCAAGCTGTGCAGTGAATTCATTTTTAAACTGTCTGGCCTTTTTTCTGAGTTGTCTTTGTGAAAAAAAGAAAACTCACTTCTGCTTTTTTAACACCTTTATGAATAATCAATGCAAGGCCTTCCTTTCCTATTCACTAATCTTTATGTTCAACCTGTCTATTAGCTGCAATTTCAATTCATTAAAAAATTATATCATCCTAGGACTAAAACCTGATCCTTATTTTTTTATGCCAGGCCAATTACATTTCAAAGAGTAAAATTTTATGCATCTTTCTACTTGGACTTTTTCTTAAATTCCTGTCTTTTGATTTTGCTACCTCTTGGTAGTGTTGAGAACAGAAATATTTATTAAATTCAAGCATGGAGAATTCAGTGCTTTGGATTATATTCTTCACTTTGCATGTGAAGAAGGATTTGAGGTATATACAAAGACACTTTATATCTCCATGGTATTAATATCAATAGTATTAGTAAAGATGCCAGTAATTTTAATAGAATGTTTCCCTTCATCTAGTGTTCCTGGTATGTTATAGCTTATGTCTAGACGTTCCCTCAAATGATCATAAGTGAGATTTTCCAGAGATGGCAGGATTTACAGTGTGTGATTCTGGGATTCAGGGTGTATGATTCTGGGATTCAGGGTGAATTAGTCCACTGATTGGTTTGGCATAGTTCTGAGTAGGATTAAGGGTGCCCCACCCTGGTTGTGAGTGCTATCCATTCTAAGGGTGGGTAGCCTAGGTACATTATAAGAGACAGAAAGAGCGTCTCTGCTTGTTGCTTGCTGCCTTCTACCTGCCTGCTCTGCCATGCCCCTCTGCCATGACACCCTGCCTTGGAGCCTGCTGATTATGCACTGAAACCTCTACAAACTGTGAGCTAAATAAATCTTTCTTCCCTTAACTTGTGGGTGCTGGGTATTTTGTCTCAGCAGTGAGAGAAAAGTAACTAAGATATTACATAGCCTTACATATTGAACTTAATCATACATATTTCATGTGCCCATTTACCCCATATATGCAGTTTTTCAGACTATCATTATTAATAAGAGCAGTGTACTAAGCACTAAGTACATATTATGACATGTAATCTTCACAACGACCCTATGAGATAAAAATTTTATTATTTTCACCCTTTTAGAGATCCAAACTTCAGGGTACTGAGGAGTTCATAATTGTTTGACTAGTAAGTGGTAAAGCAGGGATCTGAACTCAGACAGTCTGCAACAGATTCCGCACATTTTACTCCTCTATAATGTGTCACTCCCTGTCTGGTTCCCAGTGATTAATTGGTTGGGAGTGTGAGGATCCAGGAGCAGTAGAGCAGTGAGAAAATGGTCACACACAGTGATAAAAGAGGTTGCCGCACTACTGATTCCTCGGAAATGAAGAGAAAATTGAACAAAATATGGATTCTTTTTTTCTTTGTCCTTTTGCTTATTTCCTCTCTAGCCATCTTTTTGTTCACTGCATCTGGCTTTTGATTCCCTTAGCCAGCATGGGTATCTGGCACAGGCATTGATAACTGATCTTGTTTTGACTGACTATATCAGACACATTATGGTATGTTACCCTGAGCCAAGAAAGTATCTAAGTCTGAGAGGGTATTCCTTGAGTAACACCACGCACTGTTGCTGGCATGCTGCACTCAGAAGGTATTTCATAAGATAGTCATCCATCTTCCCCCAACTCATGTCACTATGGTGACACACAATTGCCATCCCAGGGCCAGAGCCTTCCAGACGAGTCATGTAATTTACCCAAACAAAAAGCCAAAGCTCCTTGGCAGCAAATCACTAGAGTTCTTTTTGTTCATTATTTATATAGTATTTCATTCAAGTTCAGTTTTGAGATATTGTAAGAATTGTCAACATTTTCCTTGAGACTTAAATAAGAAATAAATGAAGTCAAATTACACAAACAAGGTACGTGTGATGGTATTATCTGTGCTTTTTAGGTAATCACCTTACTGTAGAAGCATAAGCAGATATAGATTTCTATTCTTTTCCTTGTGGGGGTCTTAGGTCGATCTTCGTGGACTTATTCATTCTATCTACTGGTCAAAAGATTTTAATTGGGCACAAGCTATGTAGGAATTACAGGAGTGAAGACAACCTCTGTCTTCAGGTGGTTTCCATTTTGAGAGCCGAAATAAAAACACACATTGTATTTCATTCGAGTTACAAAATATATGCAAGGAAATACAGTACTCCAAACTAAAAATTTCTGAGAATATAGCCTACAGAAATTACTGTTATTAAAAGCATGATATCAGAAAAAATGTCTTTTAAATCTGAGTCCTAATAAGAAGTGGTAGCCAATTCCCCACCCCAGTCAAATATTTGACTATAATAGAAGGGTACAATTCACTGTTTCTATCCAATTTTCAGAAGGGGCAACAAAAAGAAAAATTACCTGTTTCCTAAAGATTTTCTGAAATATTAACCCAAAACCTTTTTGAAAGATCGATCATTTTTAGTTAAAAAAAAAATATATATATATAGCCTTCTGACCTTTATATAAATCCAGATTACAATTCCCAAGGCTGTTCCTGAGCTCATATCTATATACTAATATTATGGAATCATTTGGTAAACAACTCCCCATATGTCATCTACCCATTCTTTCTCTTGCCCACCTACTTAATCGTCCCTTCCTCTTATGTATACACCTTCTCCCACATGTATACACACAGATTTTCATATCAAATGTGACACATGTTTTCTTCATATTCACTGTCTTATACTTTGTAAATACCTTAAGTTAATTTGAGGGCAAGCAGTGAATAGAATATTCATGTGGGGCATGAGAGGATACGATTTATTGTTCATGGACAAGGTCTTCTCTATCAGTAGTTTCCATCTGTGAGCTGAGACAGGAGAAAAGTCAGGATCAAAGCAGCAGGTAGCATTGCTCACATGAAAACCAAACAAAGACTTGGGTTTCTGAAGGCAGGTACCAAGAATATACCTACATCCTTTCTTTCTCAAACAAAGCTGCCAAATACTGACCAAAACCCAAATCTGAGACTGTGCAGAAAAGTTTCACTTGATAAGCCTTAAGGCTGACAGTATTAATTTGAGAAACTCCAAAGGAAAGACTTTTTGCATTCAACTTAAATGCAGTTTTTTTGGAAGCAGCCAAGGAAAAGTGTTACACAAGAAGTAACCCCACAACCACAATCCTCATTCAGAAGAGCTGCCTTTTATCACAGTAACAGCATGGAGCAATCTTACCAACTTCCATATCCATTTTTTCCTAAGGGGAAAATATATGGGATATGATGATCAACAGAAGGGAATCCTTGTGGCCAGGTGGTCAACCTCAGCACCAAGGGATCAAGAGTAGAAGACAGAAGTTAACAGTTTATGCCCAAAGTACCTTATATTTATAAATACTTTTATCACTAAGACTGTGCCTAAGTCTACTTAGTTATCTCATAGAAACAGTGCTGGGTCATCAACTCTTTTCCCAGAAGTCATTACATGTGTCCTATTATTATCAAGACTAGAACCTATTTAAGTGTCCCACCTCAGGGGACAGAGTTGCAAAACAAATGGAGAGCTCTAGAAGTCTGTCATGACTCATATGACTATTTGTCAAGTAAGTGCTGTTTAACTAAAATATTAACAGAATAAATATTATTTTAGGAAACGGACTAAAAATCCTAGTGAACTTGCAACATCATTATCTACACTGCTACAGCATGTCCTAGGGATCTTAAGAATGTGATCTGTAATGCTCATGAATGACCTTTGAAGTGGATAAGCCTCAACTAACACTTTCTCTGCAAGCATTGAACTGTATCCACTATTGAGTGTAGCCATGTGGTGGGGTGGCAACAATTCAGCAAAGCCATGCAAGTAGTATTTAGCACAGTAATTGACCATATAGTAGGCTCTCAATAAACTCAAGACTTGATGCTATGGTTTGTGTTTAAATGTCCCCCCCAAAGCCTCATGCGGTCACAGGGTTTGGCCTTTTGAAGGTGGCTGAGTATAACACATGTGATTGGTTTGTTGTCTAGCTCTGGGATTGACAGTGTGAGTGCTGCACCTGCCCAGGGGCAGGTAGCTGGTGCATAAGAGAGGGAAGGAGACGTGCTCCTCCCCTCTTGCTCTTATTGCTTGTGCTGTTTTCTGACACCATGAACTGTTGTCCTCTGCCATGTGCCACTCTGCTTTGGAGCCAGCTGATTATGCATTGAAACCTCAACAAAATGTGCACTAAATAAACCTTTCCTTCCTTCATTTTGGGCATCAGGTATTTTGTCCCAGCAACAAGAAAAAAGTAACAAAGACAGAATTTGGCATCAGTGGAAGTGGTGTCATTGCTGTGATTGTACCTGACCATGTGGTTCAAGAGCCTTGGGAAATGGCTTGTGGGAAGAGTTTGGAAAGGTTCAGAGATGTCACCTGAAAGAGTAACCCTGTATGATTTAGGCTATTCTGTAAGGGAGATTCTAGTCAGACCTCAGATGACCAGAAAACCAGTAAAGTCCAGGCTTGAGAGCTTTCTGCTGGGAAGAAGGACAGCATTGATTGTTGGACACCAGACAATGTGTGTTTATAGCTTTGCAGAAAGTATGTCTGCATTTTGCTTGTGTGAAGACTCTGCCTGAGACTGAGATTAAGGACAGCAGTCTAATTAATCTGGCAGAGGAACTTTCAAGGTAGTTGAATGTTGAGGCAGTGGCATGGCTATTGTTGGGGACTTTCGGACAGATTTATGTTGCAAATCAAGAGCAAAGAACCCAGAAGGATAATCTGAAATGTTGTGAGTTTGGCCAGGTAAAAAAGCTACAGTAAAGCTATGGACTGCAAAGATAGAGCTGAAATCTCTATTGTTGAGAAGGAAGAGGAGGGTATAAAAGATGGCTTGAGGGCATCACAAGCAGCAGTGGGTCCCTAAGCTTTGCAGCCTCAAAACTGCAAAAGTGAAAGACTTTGCTTCAAGGAAAAAGCCACAGAGCACCATGTTCCAAATGGCGGTAGTGGCCATACAAGGTTTCAAAATGGCAGTGGCCACCCCAGGTTCCAGAATGGCAGCAGTATAGAGAATCTGTTCCTCACAATCAGGTTCAGAATGCTCAGCAATCTAGGCACTCGACCCCTACAGTCAAGAGAGAGGAAAGCCTGGCTACTGCTCCAGCTGGCAGCAGACCTTGGCAGCATCCACATGGCACTGGTTTTAGGTGCATGCATAATGCATGGGTTCTGAGGTTAAAAAGGCTTCCAGCCCAATTTCAGAAGGCCTGGGAGGCCAAGCAATATGCCCCTGAGAGGGCAGTGTATGAAGTTGTGAGTGCAAAGCCAAAGGTGCAGCAGAGACCCCAGAAGTCTGGAAAAGCCAGGAGCATGGATCATCTAAGTAAACCTGCAAGGAGGGAGCAAAGCCAGCCAGAGAGAAGCTGTGGGAAATACTCACCAGAAGTGCCATCGGGGTGGGGTCACATAAGCTCTTTGAAGCTCACAATTTGCCACAGATTGCTTCAAATGGTGCACATGGAACTAAAGGACTTAATGTTTGCCCTGCTGAATTTTGGGCTTACTTTTGTCCCAATCCTATGTATCCTCTTGTTTGTAACTTTTGGAATGGAAATGTTTATCTTGCGCCACGGAATGTTAGAAGAATTTAACTTTGTTTTCATTTATAGTGGGGCTCACAGCTAACAGTTTGCCTTAGATCTCAGAGGATACTTGGGACTTGGACTTTTCAGCAATGCTGAAACTGTTAAGACTTTGGCAACTCTTGGAGATGGACTAAATGTCTTTTGCATAAAGGATATGCATGAATCTTTGGTGTGTGGGGGTCATGAGTGGAATATTATGACCTGTGTTTAAATGTCCTCCCAAAGCCTCATGCAGACATGGGGTGGGGGGTTTTCGAAGGTGACTGAATCTAGTGTTTGTGATTGGTTCATTGTCTAGCTCTGGGATTAGTGGTGTGAGTTACCAGGAGTGGGTAGCTGGCATATAATATAGGAGAGGAAAGGACGCATGCTCCTCCCCTTTTGTTCTTATTGCTTGCGCTGTTTTCTGCTGCCACAAACTGTTGCCCTCTGCCACGTGCCACTCTGCCTTGGAGTCAGTTGATTATGGACTGAAACCTCCACAAAATGTGAGCTAAATAAACTTTTCCATCCTTCATTTTGGGCATCAAGTGTTCTGTCTCAGCAACAAGAAAAAAGTAACCAAGACAATTGATGAGTAAATCAATAACCAGTTACCCAACATATATAAGCAATTTTATCAAACTGATGCAGAATATATTTCAAATGAAATTATGACTTAATAACTCAGTAATTCTAAGTAAGAAAAATGAGACACTCTCTGATAACCCGTATACTCTAATAAATCAATCTGTGCCCAAACCAAGCAGAGAAATGCTAAATGAATTTCATTAGCTCTCTTTAAGATTATACTTCTTGCCCTGCCCTGTGGTTGTTCAGGACCAGTCACAAAGAGTTCTGTTCAATGTGTTTTGAGTTATAGTTCCATGTGTACTTTCTGTGTAAGCTCATTTAACCACTTGTGGTCACACCCTAAGAGTTCACTTTCCTTTCAAGCACTATAATGGACAAAATTCAAGATGGTGGCTGCTACATCAATCTATGCTTCTGAGTGAAATGAGGAGCAGCATGTTAAATGGACCCATAGCATGAAAAAGAAATAAATCTGTGTTGTTTGATCCACTGACTGTTATGGTAGCACATCTTAGCCCATACTAACAGATAAAGTGAATAAATTCCAAAATCAAGAAGCTCCTATAAACTAACTGAGCTAGGACCATGTCACAGGCTGGACTCATAGTTACTGGTTTTTAATTCTCTCCACTGGCACTGTATCTTCATCTTTCCCTGTTAATGCCCTTACTCCAATCTGTTTATTAACTCAACAAGTATTTAAAATTTGGCTTTTGTAGAAGATTATAATCAGTGTTGGGAATAGATAAGAAGAAAGACAACTTATATCCACAGTGATTTAATACATATTCTTATTGAGGATATTACACTGAGATCTCTGAGAGACGTGAAGTAAACCAAAAATTGTCATGAGACTCATTTTCTCTGTGCTTGCCCTGCTGATATGGACTGGTGTTGACAAAAACCTTTTAACTACAGAAATCTAGTTTGAATTCTTTTGTTTGGCTGTAAGAGGAGTGGAGGTCAGGTGAGTCATCATCTTTAGAGAACCTGAGAACCTCCAGCTGTAACTTACAAGGATCTTATCTTTTTCTGTCAAGAGGTAGTGTTAAGAGAGTATCACATTTTTCTGTCATTTGGTAGCAATAAGAATGATGATTGATGAGGCCTAAGTCTTAATGGATTACATACTGTGTTAGTTAAAATCTTTTCAGCCCCATGGAACATCTCCTGTCTAGAATTTCTTAAAGCACAGATTAGAAATATTATTTTACTTCTGCTTTATGTTTAAGAGATTAATTCTGTTGACCTTGGTCCCTGATAAGCCACTTGTAAATAAATATACAAAACATTACAGAGCATCAGGGTTATGGGGGGAAGATTTGTTTCTCGAAATGCTGACTCTATGGGCTCAATCACTGGTTGCTTAATATCTTGAATGCATGTTTCTCTCTCTTTCTGAAAACACATTTGCCAGCCAGATAGGCTCAAATCAAACTTGAAGTTCACTACAATTATAGCCTGCAAAAAAATGTCAGCAGCCTTTTCATTCTTATTAGAATTCTGAAGCCAAATCTTTAGATGTGCATGATTTATACAAGTGCGTCCCCTGGAAGGTTATACTGAAGTCTGACTTTCAAGTGGTACGTATTTGCTTCTTTTTTGTTTTAAAGTCATACTTGTGATTTAATTCTCAGATCATGTACCTTATTGCAATGGTCATGTCTTTTCATATTTCCTCACTGTCCTGGAACTCTGGTCTCCTTCATTTCTGCCAAATAATAAAATTATATCCTAATTATATTCCAAAAGAGACTGTAAGTAAAGCCACTAAGTGAGGACAATTTATAATTCACTCAACACATACTTTTGAGCAAAGAACTTATGCCAGGCACTGCCCTAGAATCTAAAACCAAATAATAAAGGACACCAGAAAAAATCACTCTACAAGTCATATGTTAAAATGGGAGGCAATAAATAAGATTAGCACAAATGAGTGCTGCAAAAGAGAGAGAGAGAGAGAGGGAGAAAGAGCAGAATGATGGAATAGAGTCACAGAGGATGCAGGATCATCATCTTTAAGAAGGAAACCTCTCTATGAAGGTCATATTTGACTCAAGACGCAAAAGAAAACCAACCGAGAGGCTGAAGTAAGACTGAGGTTAACCCATGTGGCGGAAAGGAAAAGACCAGTGCACCAGGAGGCAAGGTCAGAGAGGAAAGCAGAGTCCATCTCAAGGTGAGCCACACCAGTCAAAGCAAAGATCTTAGGTTTTATTCCAAATCCAGGGTCCACCTACAGCTAAGTGTTAAGTGGAAAATTGAGATTATGTTAGAGTTACATAAATACCAATCCTAAACTCTGGCAAAATTGGTCAAACATCTCAACTATGGTCCTAGAAAGCTAATTTTAACATTCCTACTTAAGTTTTATACAAAGACCAGAGTCCCAGGTTCTCCTCTGGGTGCCAAATGTCATACATGACAGTCACTGAGACATCCAGGAGAAATCTGAATCTACCTTTTCAGAAAGCCCCCGACCTGGCATGTTGTTGAACTACTTCCTGCTTTCTTACTCTCAGTGTGCTATGTCACCAAATCAGGGTCCGTCAGAGACTAATTGTCAAGTGCTATGTAGAAAATAAAGAGAAAGGGAATGGAAAATAGACACTCTAAGCTTTATTGTCACTGATTGAGCCCATAGAGTCAGCATTTCGAGAAACAAATCTTCCTCCCACAGCCCTGATACTCTGTAATGTTTTGTATATTTATTTACAAGTGGCTTATCAGGGAGCAAGGTCAACAGAATCAATCTCATAAACATGAAGCAGAAGTAAAATAACATTTCTAATCTTTACTTTAAGAAATTCTAGTGCAACACAAGGGTCTTCATAGAATTTCTTTTCTTTGGTGGCGAGGTGGTAGTGTCCAGGAAAACACTACACCACAGAGCTACACTCCAGTTCCAACTACACTCTTTAGCAAGGTATGCAGGGGGCGGGGGAGACAACAGGTATATTGTAAAATATTGTAAATTATTTGCATTAAAATACATTATAAAATGTAAAATACTGAATATTGTCATAAACTATTATTTCTGGGGACATAGCTCAGTGGCACAGTGCCTGCCTGGTAAATGCAAGGTCCTGAGTTCAATTTCCAATACCAAAAAAAGATCACTGAACCTGGTGACATTCTTTATTATGAATGTAATAGTCTTTCATAAAACCTTGAAAGATTTTCTTACATGGAATCAGTTAAATGTCATTCCTCTCTCAAGCAGAAAAGATAAACTTTATGAAGCATGCCTGTGCCAGTTCTGTGAGATGCCAACTTGAATAAAATTTGCTTAGATTTGCTTTCAACTTGGCTGAGTGCCTTTAGTGCTCAAACATTAAAACAGGTGGCATTTTATCAAGAAGGTTCCTATGTCTTCTCAGAAATGTAGATGAAAGTGCCTTGTGTTTATGAAATCCTTACTCTTGAAACCACTATACACAGAAGCACTTTATTCCCTAGAAGCAGAAATGGAAGTTTCCTTCCATTCCTTCCTTTCCACTGCCAGTCCTAAACCCCCTTGGAAGCCCATGAAGGACCACACTGAGGAGTCTTAACACATGTTTTCCAGAAAAGAATAACTCTTTAAAAATAACCAGCAACAATGTGTATCCTGTATAGTCCAAGTAATATAACCAGTCTATCCTAAAAGATAGAGAGCTGAATACATTATACCTCTTTATAACTCATTAAATTAGAGACACTTTCTTCTCAACTTTAACAGGTTACAAATTGACATTCAACCTCTACTGTGACCAATAAATTTCCCACACTTTGGAATATAACATAAGAATGTTGTGCAATGTTAGTGTGTTTTTTCAAACATTTAAACTAGCTGTCAGTATTTAATAATTGGAAGAATTTGTATCTCGATCCTCAGCTCCTTTTGAAAAAGCCAGATGATCTGGACCTCCTAGAACTGCATGGTTGCCTTTCTGCAAGTCGACAATCTGCTGAGATTGAGTAGTGACCACTGTCTATGAATGGCCACTTTCTAAGAATGTTCGGTTTGTCAAACCTCTACCACTCTTTACTGTTCTTTAATCTCACCCTGCAACCTACGTTTACAACACCTGCCTGACCAATGTAATCAAGCCCCTTTGTTAATAAATAGGATAGGTATATAAATGGCAAGGGGAGAGAGAGATGGATGAATAGATGGATCAGTCGATCGAGTGATCACAAGTCTTGTATTACCAAGTTTCTCTGAAGCGTGGAGATTTGTAGCAGGTGTTCTTGGCATCAGGTGTGTATAGAAGTCCCAATACTTCTATAACATTATATCCTTCAAGTTAACCAAATCAAGAAGTAGGCCTAAGTAACTCAAGCTATTTAATAATCTGTCCTTTTCTGATCTCTGTATTCTACTATTTCTGCCTTCTTTTCACCCAAACAGGAGACAACTTGAGTAGCTAAACAGAGAAAGAACCCAACTCACCTTCTAAAGCCTGAAATCTCATCCCACCCCTACCCATCCCCTGTTCCCTTGGTTGTGCAGGTAACAGACTTTGTTCCATTTCTCAAGGTTTGTATATTTAAGCTCTTTATGTTTATTTGCAGGACACCAGCCAGTTTGAGGCCCATTTTCCTTAAAGTCTAACTCCTCTAAAGACTGAAAGTAGAAAAATGTCAGAACATGCACAAATACCTTCAAATGATGAATACTGCTATAGAACCAAGCACAAGGCACCTGGGGGGAAGGGCACAGAATGTCCCTCCTAAATTGCAGGACAGTTATGACCATTGTCAGGGGCATTCACAGAACAATTCTCAGCATGAAATGCTGCAAGAGCCACAATTCAGGATGCTCATGAAGCCAGAGACCTTAGAGCAATCCATGTCACTTGCTAGCTCTTTCAGCATCTTCTTACGAAGCAAAAAGATTCCCCTTCCTCAGGGATGAGAGACTCACATCACATTTTTGAACTTGACCGCTGAAACACAGCTGCCTGTTCACCTGCACTCTTCCAGCCCACCCCTTGGGTGAACGATCTGCACAAATGCATGCAGCAGCACAGCCCTGAGGGCAGACTTTAAACCTAAAGCAAATGAAATAAACACCCACGTGACATTCTACCAGGAGGACGTGCCTGACAAGAGATTAAAAGGACATAAAGACTTGGATTTTTTTTATTGGTTATTGGGTTAATGTCTCAGATACAACAAATCCTAACTGAAACAGGGAAATAGGTATCACACAAGACCAAGGAAAGGGAAAATTAAATACAAACTCCAGCCACTGTTTTAAATTGTGTTCTGGTGTGCATGGCTCCCAGATGGGTAGGCACACAGGCAATTTGTAAAACCAACCCATTCTTTGTTTTAGGGATAAAAGGACCTTGTAAGAATTTCTGTGTTGCTGGGCACAGTAGAGCACTCCTGTAATCCCCACACTGAGGAGACTGAGACAGGCAGATCACTGTCTTGGTTACTTTTTTCTCATTGCTGAGACAAAATATCTGACACCCAAAATTAGGGGAGGAAAGGTTTATTTACCTTACAGTTTTTGTAGCTTTCAGTCCATACTCAGTTGGCTCCGAGGCAGGGTGGCATGATTAAGGGCAGCCATTCATGGTAATAACAAGTGACAAAAGCAAAAAGGGCATAAAAGGAAAGGCACACCTCCTTCCTTCCCTTAAACTGCATGCCAGTTACCCACCCCAGACAGATGAGTGCAGCACTCACACCACTAATCCCAGTGCCAGACAATGAACCAATCACAAACGCTAGACTCAGCTGCCTCCATGACTGCATAAGACTTGAGGGGCCATCCAAACACAATCTGTAACAATTGCCTCAAATTTGAGGCCAACCTGTACTACATAGTGAGTTCAAGGACAGCCTGAACCACATAGGGAGATAGATCCTGTACCAAAAACTACAAAAATTTTTTAAATTTTTTAAAAAGAATTTCTGTGACAATAAGATTTCTATATCAAATAGAAAGCTTAAAAATACACTTTGTTTTTCTATTTATTTGTTTGTTTGTTTGTTTGTTTATTTATTGTTCTCTCTCCTCTACTTAAATCTCCCAGTTCAGGTCATTTTTCTTACTCTATAATGCAATATGAGTTTCAACAAATTGCCCCAATCTTATTGACCTGCAATTCTGTAATTCCACCTGTCCTACCTTGTTGTTCAGTTTCATACTTCTCCTCCCTCTGGGGCCTGGCTGGTCCAGGCTTTCAATGGAACCTGATGGCTTGGCTCAATACGCCTGTCATCAGTCTTCTCTGCCATTCAAATCTGAAGGATAAGCAGGTAACACCAATTTGACTTTTTCCTGCCCACTGGAAACACACATGCCAAGAGCCCCTTTGACTTTTTGAGAGGACTCACCAGGTCTAAGGTCCCAGCCCTTGATGTGACCTTGTGCTACCACTGGGACCAAAGAGTTGCCCCGCCCTGCTCTAATCTGCCCTAAAAGGAAAAAAGCGTCTTGCCCTCTCCAGAGAAAGGGCTTCTGAATTATGTATGTCATCAGTGAGAATTCTTTTTCAGATCTCAGAGACAGTGAGTATGATAAAAGCATTATAGAAAAACACACTCATTTGGCCTTTTTGAAACATTTTTTTATTCTCTGTCATTCCCTTGCTTTATCCAAGCTGCAATAATTTCAAAGAATGGTATTCTGTCACACTCATGAAATTATCTCTTTTATGAAATAATACCAAGAGCAATAATAATAAAGCTCTCTGTCTAAAATCAGAATAGCACTTTCCCTTTGTAGAGTGAGGGTTAATATTCTGCACTTGACAGGTGACAAAGAGGTGGCCTCAGATTACTCAGTGACTACATTATAGATGCACTGCAGCTGTCCAGGGCTATCACTGCAACGTCCGAGACACTGTGTACGAAGGACTGAATGGGAACATTCTGGAAGCTGCAGGATGTACTTAAGACAGAATATCATTACCTGTGCTGAGAGGGAAGCCCTTCACTCCCCCAAGCGCAGTCTCGCTTCAACACATAAAACAGGAATTACCATCAACACAGTTGGAATTGAGGACAAAGTGTTTTCATTGACTCTACCATCCAATCATTTTCTGTTGTGGGGAGAGAAAAGAATTATCTAATGCTTAGGAAAAAATCATTGCTTACCCACTCCCAGATAGAGCACTGATAGTCTCTCAGTTTCTTGCCCTGTGCCTGGGTCTGTGTGTCTGTCTCTCTGGATCTGTCTGTCTCTGTCTCTATCTCTATCTCTGTATCTGTATTCTGACTGCTGGAACCTCACTCCTGCTCTCCATCAGCCTGTGTTCCTCTCTCTTCGATGCCTTTTTCTTTCTCCTTGTATGTCTTCTTCCCTCTTCTTTTTTGGTCTCCTTCCCACCCTGACTACCAGCCTGAAGGTACATGTGCTCTTCTGTCCTGATGTGAGACCACAGAGACAGGCCCTACTGCTTCTTGTGACTAAGGAGGGAAATTCAGTACAGAGAAGAAACAGATGGGAGCCAGTAGCACTAGAACCATAAAGCCAGTGGAGCACTAACAAAGAGATTGCAATCCTCATCTGACCTCTGTGTCTTTTCCTGCTATGATTAAGAGGTGCTCAACTCCCACATCTGAGAACAGGATGTAGAGGACAGAAGAGGCCAGCACCAGATCAGCAGGAAGCAGACAGGAAAAGATGGGGAGCATAGCTTCAGAAGCCAGGACCATGAACAGACGAGACGAGTGAGGGGTAGTAAGCACACTGTGGGGACCTCTTGTCATTAAAAGATAAATGAAAGACCCTGGGTGGGGATCTTTTGACAAAACTGAAGAGAATGAGGCTCATTATGAGACCCCAAGACATAGTCACGCTCCAGTGCAGAGCAGACAGACAAGGACCATGTAAGACTAGGGACAAGACCTGCAGGTAGGAAAAAGGACACAAGAAGTAGACATGGACAAGAAAAGTCAGACCACACATAAACAGAAGCCACTCTGATGTGATGTTTATTTATGACTTTTCACCAGGCTTTTAGTAGGGAAGGACTGAAAAAAAGTAATTTCAAAACCTATCATGTAGCATCCTTAGATGTTTATGTAACTAGATATTATGGTTATAATTCCTAGTTTCATTTTTTAATTAACTAATGCCTATATAGAGCCCTAAATTAAAGATCCTCCCCAGAATATACTGTAGGGAGAACTGAGTTGATGAATACCTCTGAATTCCTCAGTATCAAATGGGTAGGCCAGGCAAGCAGCTGCCCTAAATGAATAGAGCTTTCATGTTCAACATTTTTGGCCACCAAAGAAATGCAAATCAAAATAACAATGAGATCCTATCTTACTCCAGAAAGAATGTCTATCTTTGCAAACTCAAAAAACAACAAATGCTGGTAAAGTTGTAGAGAAAATGGAGACCTTCTGCATTATTTTTTGGAACTAGTACAATCACTACAGAAATCAGTATGGAAACTTCTCAAAAAAATACAACTAGAATTTCCATTTGACCTAGCTGTATCTTTTCCGGATATCTTCCTGGAAGAGTTAAAGATATCATATTACAGTAGAACATGCGTAATGACACAGATAGCAGCACAATTTATAATAGGTAAATCTTGGAAGCTGCCTATGTGCCTGCCTATCAGCAGATGTACGAGCAAAGAAAATGTGGCCTAATTATACAATGCACTACTCAACCACAAAGAATGATAAATTTGAGCCACTTATAGAAAAATGGGTGCACCTTGAGACTACAATATTAAGTGAAATAAATCAGACACAGAAGGTTAAAAAAGTACATGGTTTCTCTTATATGAGAAACCCAAAGTATAAATAAAGGGCAAAATAAACTATAGATGACAGTAAACAGAGAGATAGGCTTTGTGGAAATGGGGAAGGAATCTGGGGAAGAGCAGAATGGGAGGGAAGGAAGAAGGGAAATAAAAAGCCATGATTTAATATATATATGTACCAATTCCCCAGAATTAACCTATTTATTATGTATGTAAACATATTTTAAAAACCCAGAACCTTCACAGGCTGATTCTGCCTCAGAGGGCTCTGAGTAGAAAAACTACCATACATCCCAGGTTGAGCACAACAGCAGTAGTTCACACCTGTTACCCTAGCATAATTGTTAGTAACATACATTTTATCCATCAAAGGCCTCATTTTGCATATTCAATTATTTATAATCCACTAGCAGTGTCATCACAATGTGTCATAGAATGCACTCAACAGAATCTCTGAAACTGAGAAAAATAATAAATGAAATGTATTTAAGAATTATCTTCATAAAATATGAGAGATAATCAATATATAGGGCAAGGCAAGAATACAAATCAACCTGAAAGGAAGCAATGACAGTAAAGAAAATTCCAATTTGACCTTAATTTCCTCCATCCTCATTAATAATGACTACTTAGACTTGGTTAGCCATGATATTTAGAAAACAATCTTAGAAACTAATCCTTCAGGAATGTCAACTCTTGATTCATAAGACAAACAGACTTTCTATTTTAACCAAGAAACCTAGGTAATCAACCTACTGTATTCCTAAGACAAGGGTGCCAAACTGAGAAGGTGAGGGAGAAAGGGGCAGAGAGGAGAAAGGGGAGGAGAGAGAGAAGAGAGATGGAGGAAAGGCGGGAAGGATAGAGAGAGAGAAGTGGGGGAGGAGAAAAAGAGAGGGAAGGGAGAGAAGCAGAGGGGTGGGGGAAAGGAAGGGAGAAGAGGAGAGATGCGGGGAGAGGAGAGGGTGCAAAAGAGCACTTTTAGTAAAAATATAAGGAAGAATACTGTAAAGTTTCTCCTTTCCTTTAAAACCCCACAGGGAACTTAGCTGTTTATGATATCAACTACTTGCTACATTTCTCTTACCAGGAGACCACAGACCAGGAGAAGCCACAAGCTCACAGCTGAAACAAACGCTTTGTTTACACTGCATATGATTTGTTTAATGTGATTCTGCAGGCTTACATTTTCCTGCACAGAATTCCTCTGCACTGTGAACAGGTAAAATTAAGCAAAAAACGAACTTCCAGGATCTAGTCTGCAGCCACATCATATCACCAGCTTTTTCCTGTTGCAGCACAGGAATGGCCTTTGTGGACTTAGCTTCTAAGACAAGAATGGACACAGCCACACAGCTGATGCAATTAACAGTTTGTCTTCAATCCCATGACACCTACAAGGTGAATTTATCACAACACTACTCTGCATTCAGTTCCCCAATATGTGGGGATTCTCCCACTCCTGTCACAGCTGCTGTGTCTCTAACTTCCCTCAGGCCCCCTTTATTTACTCTCATTGGAGACACTTTCAACCAATCCCACCCTTTTCCCTGGCTGTACTTGTTAGCAGTGTCATCACTGCCTTATCAAGATCCTTGACTCCCATTCAGGCCTTGATGATTTTTTCTCTTAATTCTCTCTTACTACACAGAAAAGTCCACAAATCCTACAGGGTGTGAATTTTCACAAGGGAAACACACCCAAGTAACAAATCCTTTAACAATCAGAACATTGCAGTTCCCTAGAAGCCTCACTTACATTGTCTCCATCATCTTCATCCTGGAAGGTAACCGCAAACCTGATTTCTAACACCAGAGATCTGTTCCCAGGTTTTCTATAAATTAAATCTTACTATGTGAGCTCCTTTATCGGTGGCTTCTTTGCTCAGCCCTGTATTTTTGAGATTTACTACTGTGTGAGACAGGCCAATTTCACTTCATTGCTGGAATGTGTCATTTTGTGACTACATCACCCATCAGTGAGTTGTTTTCACTTTTAACTATTTCAAATATTGCTACCACAAACATTTGTACATATGTCTTTTAATGCACAAATGTATACACTTCCAGTGAGCATCTTCCTAGTAATGGAATTGATAGGGCATAAATTATTATACATGTTCAACATTCATAGTTCCTAAAAAGAGTTTCCCAAAGTAAATCTACCAATTTCCACTTCCACCAGCAGTCTATGAGTCTTCCAGCTTCTGCATATTCTCAACACTTGGTATTGTCGGTGTTTTTTCCTTTTAGCTATTCTGATGGAAGATCATTCTGGTACCATGGATTTGATCTGCATTTCCTAAGTGATTAAAAAAGCTAAGTCAATCAGCTTTCTTAACTTCTCAACTTTTACCAAGTCAGTAGCCAATCCCAGTTGCTCAGCTCCTCCCTGGTGACAGTAAGGGAGGTTGTGAGTCCTCATTCCATTCAAGGTCTCCCATCTGTTGACCTTTATCACTGGTCACCAATATTTCCACATCATGTCTCCATCT
Source organism: Dasyprocta punctata (assembly GCA_004363535.1). Taxonomy (NCBI): domain Eukaryota; kingdom Metazoa; phylum Chordata; class Mammalia; order Rodentia; family Dasyproctidae; genus Dasyprocta; species Dasyprocta punctata. Next base: position 3,519 of record RJWM01029590.1, on the reverse strand, counting down.
CCTGTGCCAGTCACCTGACAACCAGCCTCTTCCCTCTGCATTTCCCAATTTGACCCACTTTCTCCTTCTAAACCTAACCTGGAGTTTTCCAGATAACCAGGAGCGACACGTTTCCATGGGCTGATCACTTGCATGCCCTGGCCCTTCTACTCTTCTCTCCAGCTTCAGAGTCAACACACTTCCCTGTCTCTGAGAAAATGTGAAGTTGAGTTTCCTCTGCCACTTAAAAGCTGTGTGACCAAGCATAAGCTACTCCTAGACTCAGATTTCTTACATAAAAATAAGCTATTTTTTACCTCACAAAATGACTGTGAGACTTAAATTGCAATATACTTAAGATTGCAGGTTTAATACCTGGTACATCTGGCATGCTTGGTAAAATATTGTTGTCTTTCAATGTCTCATTTCATCTCTATGCTGCCACTCATCTATTTTCCTAGAGACCGTAAGACAGGAAGAAGGGCTTTTGCAATCAGAAACACCAAGACTTGAACTTGATGTTCACCATGGAATATCTCAATTATGAACTTCCCTGTGTTAGTTCCTTACACTGTAAGAAGGACCTTGGAGTGCCACACTCCAGAAGTGTGAAAACGGCATGTCACTCTGGCCGACGATGGGACTGGATTTGCTATCTCAAAATAAGGGCTTTTAGGGTGCATCTACCCAGCTGCACCCGAGGTTAAGCAATATAGAGTTTGTTTGGTTCATTAGTGCTCGTCTTTTCTTTAAATTGTCTAAAATTAAGTATTAGGATAGGTTACATTAAAATTGAGATGTCTTTTGGAAAAACTGGCGAGTCTAGAAACTGCTGGCGTCCCCTCAAGGCCACAATCACCAGGAGCAGAATCCCTTGGGTTCAGCACTCCCCTCCCGTCTCTGTTCTCAGACCGTTCTTACTCACGGACACCAGCTCCACGAATTTGTTTACATTTTGCTACTTCTCTAGATTCTCTATTTTTATTTATTTTTTTTTTTTTTGCGGCACCGGGGATTGAACTCACAGCCTTGCGCCTGCCAGGGCAAGCGCTTAAGCCACTGAGCCAAACTCCCGGCCCTGGTGTTTTGAGGCAGGGTCGCACTATGTAGCTCAGGTCGGCCTTGCGCAGCGTTGTAGCCCAAGCCGGCCTCGAACTCACAACGCTCTGCCTACCTCAGCCTCCCGAGTGCTGGGATTAAAGGCGTGCGCCACCACGCCCGGCTTCTTCTCTAGATTCTTGTTGCCCTAAATGATTAGTTGCCTAAAATTCATAGAACATTCCTAATAATGTAATAGTAGTATTTTTACAAATTTAGACTGTTCCCTAGATTCTCATACCTTACAACGGTCAGGTTTCTTCAGAAAGTCCCTCTATGAGTTTACTACGGCTGTTATAACAAATTACCACAAACTTAGTAACTTACAGCAATAAAAAATACGCATTATAGTCAAGTACACAGAAGCCTAGAATGGGTCTCCTTGACCTAAACTACATGTTGGCTGAGATCTAGAGAAGTTGTCTTGCTTCTTCCAGCTTCCAGAGGCTCTCCTCATTCATAGCCTGCATTCTCCATCTTCTGAGCCAGCCACGCCTTATTCGATCTTTCTCATGCTGCATCACTCTGATACTTTACTGCCTCCCTCCTCGACTCTTAAAAACGTTCGTGATTACCTTGGGCTGACACGGATAATCTAGGATAATCTCTCCCATTTTGCAGTCTGCTGCTTACCAACCTTAATTGAATTTAATTTTAATTTCCCCTTGCTAGGTAACATAATAGATTCACAGGGTCCAATGATCAGCATATTGATATCTTTGGGGAATAGGGGTCATTATTCTGACTGTGCAGCCCTGAACTTTTATTACTTTCCTTTCCTTTAAAAATATGTTTGAGCCAGGATTGATGACATACCTATTGATGCTTCTACACATTTTCCTTCAATTCAAAACCAACAAGCACTGAAATACTATTGAGAGCCAGCACTGTAATATTCTGTGATGACACAATTTCCTCCTGAATGGCTAATTCCAAAAGAGATTTTCCACCCCCACCTCCAACACCATCATCATTTTAATTTGTTAGGAAAAAAGAAAGAAGTAGAGAAGAGCAAAAGGTAAGGTGCTAACAAGGTGCTAACTACAGTTCAGTTTGATTCCGCTTGGGACCAAAAAGAGGAAATACTAAGGAATATACTACAGAGACACCCAAAGTCATAGAGCATTAATAACAGATAACATGTATTGAGCACTTGATATTTGCCAAGCAAGACTGCTTGGAGCCACTTAGGGGGTCTTTGTAGGAATTAAAAAGAGATGCTCCTTTTGGATAGATGAATTTGAAAAGTATCCTTTCCCTCATGAAAGTTGAACCCTTTCCAAGGCATAGGGCTTATAACTGACAGCAGGTTCCTACCTATACCAGGCCCTTGACAATGAACCTTTTTGATAGGCACTTCCTGTTCAACATACCACTCAGTGACAAGCACTGCTCTACAGACTAAATGGTGATTAACACACAGCACCCTGTGAGCTGGGCATTATTATCATCATCATCCCTAGTACAGTGAAGCAAGAGCCCATGACCAGAGAAGAAAAGATGGCTCACAGTTGTCCAGATACTGTGATACAGAGGTAGGATTCAATTCCAGGCCCACTGATCCAATTGCTTACACTTGTAACAGTACAGCGAGTATTTCAGGGTAGGTGTCTTCAACAGGCTCTATCTTAATTACTTTTCTTGTTGCTAAAACTAAATATCTGGCACCCAAAGTTAAAGGAGGAAATGTTTATTGTAGCTCACAGTTTGTAGAGGTTTCAGTTTATAGTTGACTGGCTCTATGGCAAAGTGTCATAGCAGAGAAAAAAACAGTTCATGGCAGGCAGAAGGCAGCAAGCAGCAAAGTAGCAAGTGACTACAATAGCAGTCCTCTTTCTGTCCCTTATATTTTATCCAGGCTATCAGCACTTGCATCCAGGGTGGGACACCCTTAAGACTAGCATTCTACCATGTATCTATCCCAGCTTCATATCCATAATCCCAGCATCATATAGTATAGATCCAGTTACCTCTGAAAAACTCCACTTATGACCACATGAGGCTTTGGGGGGACATCTAGACACAAGTCATAAAAGCCTCCTAACTAGTCTGCATGTCTCCAAAATTGACCTACAACTCAATCCACTATTGCTGCCACAGTTTCTAAAAATATAACTCTCATCATGCCTCCTCTATGTTTAAAACTCTTTAATAGCCCTCCCACTCACCTCCTACAGCTGAGAAGATTTCTTATGGTCTGAACCTGGACATCCTTCATCCTTACCACTCATCCTTTTGCTTCCACCTGCCATTGCACCCAATAGCATAACCATGCCAAACTTTCTGCTCTATGAATTTTATGTTCTCACTCACCTTAGGCCTTGGCATACAATGTTCTTTCCACATGGAACTCTTTGTCTCTGCCTCTTTAGTTGACTGGTTTCTACTTATAAGTCTCAGTCTCAATGTCTCCACCTCTGATGTATATTTCAAATTAGATCC
>RJWM01029589.1:0-24288 GCA_004363535.1 Dasyprocta punctata | reverse complement strand
TTTTTTTTTTTTTTTTTTTTTTTTTTTTTTTTTTTGCAGCACTGGGAATCAAACTCAACAACTTCACACCTGCCAGACAGGCATTTAAGCCATAGAGCCAAATAAAAACACCCAAAGTTAAAGACCCAAAGTTAAAGACCAAACACTTGACACCCAAAGTTAAAGAAGCCTTGCACCATGAATCAATTCAGCATCACACACTCTAGATCCAGCCACCTCTGAAAAACCCCCACCTATGGCCACAGGAGGCCTTGTGGGGACATTTAACACACGCCTTAATAGCATCATACCACAGTAATATATGCACACCCATGTTTACAGCAACACATTTTTTAATAGCTAAAACTTGAAAACAGCCCAAATGGCCATCCACTGATGAACAGATAAAGAACATATGAGTATTTTTACATAATGAAGTACTGCACTGTCATAAATAAAGAAAGAAAGAAAAACTTGAGAAATTTCTAGGTAAATGGATGCACGTTGAAACCATACTCTTAGGTGAAATACATCAGACATATATTTAAATACCACATTGTTTCTCCAGTGTAAGAAACCCAAAGAGTAATTAAGGACCACAATATATAATGGATATTGTGAAATAGGAAGTAAATGTTTAAATGGGAAGAGGAGCTAGGAAGGGGGGACAGGAGGAAAGGAAGGAAGGGGAAACAAAAAAAAGAGAATAAAAGAAAAAAAGAAATAAAGCTTTTGTAAATAAGGAGGGGAAGAGGGGCTGAGAGGCGGGTATGGGAATGGGAGAAAAAAGAATTAAAATATATCATGTACAGGTACAAATACACTATGATGAATGCTATTGTTATGTATATCTGAAATGTACCAATAAAATTAATTTTAAAAATATTTTATTACCCAAAAAGAAAAAAGAGGAAGAAAAAGAAAAAGAAGAAGAAGCAGCACATAGCACCAGACTAGGAACTAGAAAATACAGATCAGATTCAGGCTTTGCCCCTAAACTGCCATGTGGCCTTGGCTCTTACTAACCTGTTTGGTGTCTCATTGATGCCTATTGTGGAGAAAATACATTAGAGTAAACCATCTGTTAGTTACAGCTATACATTTTCATGACTCTCTAGTCATCTGTCAATTTTTATTTGCTGGTTGAACCACAGGGCTTGAAAGGAAAGAGCGCTCATCTCATCTAAACCTCTTATTTCAAAGAGGAAAAGCTGCAGCCCTCTCAGGGACAAGGTTTTCCAGAGCCACTGTCCTTAGCCACTGTGAACAAAGCCCTTTGATCCTGAGCTCCAGATCACACTGCTACTTTAAATTAAGCTCCAAGTTTCTATCTGCCTCTCAGTGGTGGTGTTAGGACAAAGGAGAGAATGTCCACAGTGGGGAAGGTACCAAAATAGATAAGGACAACCTATTAGCGCTAGACACTGGCTAAATGAGACCCGATATTATCCTTTATGAACTCAAGCTGGGAAGTTGAATGCTGGGGTGTTTTATGTGTCAGCACCAAAGCAATTATGAATGAGCTGATTAATAAATAAGCAAACAAATACTAGGAAATCGGGCCTGTTTTAATGCTTCAAATTCACGGTAACACCCTGTTAACAAGAACTTCAAGTATTAACACTAATAACCACACTAATCAGAGGGATGAAGCTTTCAAATTAATTCAAATGCTGCTCAATAGACCGTCACTGTGTCATCACCGCCTGGGACTTTTCTATCTCTTCAGACCTCCATGCAGTAATTAAATCCATTAACATGTAAAGCTGGCTTTTGTTCTCAAGGGGGAAAAATGGAAACGGGAGCTGACTCGCATCCTTGGTGATAAAACTCCGATTTCTCAGAATTTCCATTATGTCCAAATTCTTGGTCTTTGCGTTCTGAAATAGCAGTTCTCCCACTCTGGGTTTTGCAGCTGAATCCACAACATTTTTCAGCAAAAAAGAAGACCTGGTTTAATGAAGGAACTGAATGTAGGAGTTAGAAATAGAATATTTAGGTTGAGGTCATGGCTCTGCCTCATATATAGCTGTAAATCTGGGTTTTATAAGCACGTATCTTCTCCTACCTTCATTTTACCCTATCCGTGAAATGGGAATGATATGTACTCTCCCAAGCTATTGGTAGGAGTCAGAGAAGTAATGAAAGTAGAGGTGTCTTGTAAACACTAAAGTGGTTTTCCAAATGAGGTTATTCTCCTTACTTTTCAGAAACCTGTATATTTTAAACTTATTCATTGAGTCAGGTATGGGACCAAAAAGGCAGGGTACAAAAAATAAGGCATGTGTATTGTTCACATTAAGATCTATTAAAGGTTACATTTTAAAAGAGAATATAATCATGACTGTAATACAGGCATAAAAGATATACATGCCAAAGATTTTATTTAACTCATTAATGAATCAGGAAACCCATAAACTGGTAAACTGTTATGATAAATTCAAAAATGAACTCAAGGAGCAATACATTGTTAGTGAAATGTTCAAAGCTGAAATTAATTTACAGAAGGATGCAAAGGTGATCACTATCTGCGGGGTATTGATCAGTTACAGGCCATTAAAACCCAATTGGCATTTCTCTGAACAAAAATTGTTTGTATTATTATTAAGCTTATTCTATAGCTGAATTTCTGTCTCCCCAGAGCTGTAAAGGAGCATAGCACACAGACAGGAGCAGTAGAGATACTCCAGGTGGGTGAGCGAGTCAAGAGAGCCACTAAATGTCAGTCTTTCACAATTTTCATTTACAGATATTTGATTAAAAGAATACCAGGTCTATTCAATGCAGTTGCCTGAACTCTGGCTTCCCTAGCTAGCAGTTGTACAAACCTTGGAAATGATAGCCATTCAGTGGTTTTATGGGAAAACCTAGGGTGCAAGTCTGTCTCTTCTGCTACTCAGGTCTCCTTTACTTAAAAGGTGAGTTCCTCACTATTCGCTGTAGCCCAAGATATGTATTCAATCAAGATATCCCTCAGTGAATAACTGGATCATGAAAGGTAGAATATATACACAAAGGAATACTATTCACCCATAAAGATAATGAAATCCTGACATTTACAGCATAACGGATGGAACTGGGAATGGGGTAAGAATGGTAAGGAACTACCTGAGGATAGTTTGGTTAGGGGTCAGCATCTTTACCTGCTCCTCCCATAGACTAGCAGCTGCTAATTCATAGATGTTATCACCAGCAACATGTCACTTCCTCCTAACTAAACCTTATCAAAACCTAAAAAGGAGTTATGCTTGCCTTCTGTGCCTCATCCACCTCAACATCACCCAAGAACAGAGTAGTTTAGTAGTCACTGATGACTAATTTGCTAACAATTGCACACTGTTTCAGAGCACCTAGGGCTTCACTGATTCAAGGTCATGCTCCCAAATGCCGAGATTTCTTAGTGGAGCTCCTTAGAGGTGCTCAGTGGGGCATATGGAAAGAAATGAATTGCAAGACAAGAGTTCCACGAAACATTGTCTGGGTTGCAGAAGGATGCAGTTCTAGATGTTAGGAGAGTCGGGTATGGACATCCAGCCCCAAAACTTAGAAGCTATGTAGTTTTAGACAAATATTTTATTTTTATGAGCTTCTGAAGCCATAGATGTTGCCTTAGATCTGTAACAATTACCGAAAGCAGTTCTGTGGGATCACACAGTCTCCGTTGCAACTGTTCAACTCTGCTATTTCGGTGCAAAGGAAGCCTTAGACGATACAAGACAAATGCTGGAAGACAGTTCTCCTGCCGATGCGTGTCTCTTTTTTCTGGATGGCAGGGATCAAGAAGAGGATAGACAATCCTGGGGATGCAACATCTTGAGATACTTTAAGCCCCCTACACTCACAGGAAATTTTTTCTTAACACTTTACCCTTATGTTTTCTGCTTTGTGGGGCATAAACCCAATATAGGCTATTTTAAAGGGTTTTTTTGCTGCAGGGCAAATCAGAAATGAACAGAGAAGACTCCATTTACTCTGGAAGCTTTCCTGATCCTTGGGGTCTGGTGTATAATGAGTCCTAGATCGCTGTTGTCCCTTGATGCCTATCTGTGAGTGATAAATCCACTTCATGCAGCCTTATGCATATGATGTATTCTGTCTCCCCAGACTCAGACAAATTGCAAATCAGTGCACAGTGAACCTGTCTCACAAATGAGTGTAGCTGTGTTCTAATAAAACTTTATTCGTGAATACTGAAATTTAAATTTTATATAATTTTTACATTTAATGAAATATTTTCCTTTTTATCATTTTTTTAACCACTTGAAATGCAGAAAACATTTTTAACATTAGGTCACACAAAAAAGAGAGAGCAGACCAGGTTTGGCTCCTAGGCTAGTCTCTGTCTTAAAGTGCTGTACAAATGTGGAAAGCACAGCAGAGAAAGACTTTTTATAAAAAAAGATAAAAAGACAAAGTTTTTATATAATGACATGCGACTTTTAAAAAGCAACTAATTGCAAAAGTTGAGGCTTTAGCATGCAGCTCTAGAAGTCTGAGGAAGGAGTGACTAGTTGTGTTAGCTGTGACAAAATACCTGAGAAGGTCAATTTAAAAGAAAATAAAAGGGTTTATTTTGGCTCACCTGCCCCAGTAATGCCATCAAATTATGAGTCGATCAAAGCATCGATCCACTGATGAACTCAGAGCCCTCATTATTCAGTCACCTTCTAGTAGCCCTGCTTCTGAACAGTGCTCACTGGGGACCATGCCTCTGACACAGGAGCCTTTGGACAAATTTCATAGCCAAAGTGTAGCACTAGTGTAGGCTCAGACAACCAGGGGAGTAGAGCATTCAGTTTAAGCTGGAAGGAAGAGTGGTGTCTCAATTAGTGGAGCAAAGTTAGTGGGTGTTTAAGGAGTAAAGTAAATTTCAGGGCGCACAGGGAGCATAGGGTACTTCAGGAGGGTCAACCAAATAGGTGGATGTGGGGCAGATGGGCAGTATTGAGGCTCCATCCCTAGCTTCTAGTTTCCACTCGAGTCCTCTTTCTATGTCCCAGATGCCTGATGATCATGTGGATAAACCAGGAAATCTGGAAAGGCCCTGCTCTGGAGGACCTTATTACATTGGAAGATAGAAAAACATCCTGAACAAAGTTATGTGAAAATATCCTGAGAATTTATACTAGCTATCCTGCAGATATTATCTCGCTTGGGACTCACAAATGAAGCAAGTCTTATTATTTCCATTATCATCATTTTACAGATGAGGAAACTGAAAACACAGGAGAGAATTTCCCATGAGTTTCAGTTTCCTTAACAACAGTCAACACTCACGTATTGATTGCCAAAGACTCTCAGAGGGGACTGAGAGAAACATGGTGAATAATTATGTAAGGTCAGTGGCCTCCAAGGCAGATGGAAGTATGTTATATGTGGGCAGCCAGAATATCCTGAGGGGGTATCACAGTGGAAGTCCATGTGGATGATTCAGTATCAGCCTGTTTGGAGTAGTTGGGGACTTTTCCATCTCTTGGCAAGCTGAGAACAGTTCCCAAGAATCTCTAGGAGTGAGTGCCAGGGTTAGGCATAATTAAATAACATTTTCAGCTTTCCTGAGAACCATTGGACTAAAAGAGAGAAACAGGTGAGAAAAGGAAATTGAGGGTTATTTGCATTTTGTCAATGGGCTTTTAATCAACAGACTCCCCCCCGCTACCCTTCCACCATCAGCAGCGGATTCCTGCAATCTGGAGAGACTGTATACGCACAAAGCTCTCATTCAGGATCCCTGAAAGCTGGCACAATGCAGCAATCAGGCAGCCTCTGGCTTCTCCATGATGCTACACCTGCACCTGTTAATGCAGGAACTCCTTCATCAGCCCTTTGAAACTTAAAAATGGAGGAGGTTGTCATTCATCAGTTTCCTTCCAGCCTTTGCGGGGCAGGGATATATAAACTGACACCAAAGGCTAATCAGTCTCTTCTGGAGAACCAGGTCCTCTGGGTCTGGTCTGCTATACATCTACCATATGGCACCAACATGATTGAGTTTCTTAGACTGTAAACTAACTCTCCCTCTATGAGTGAGGACAGGGTAGTATTGATGGCTATAGCTTGAACGGGGGAAGGGAGTTGCATTAGTTAAGCATCCATCCCACCACTGGGGGAGAATGAATCCCTGAGCTGGCTTTCAGGTGCGGAAGGAGGCTGAATGCTTTTTTGATTGCTATAATTGCGGCAAATTGGATGCTTGCAAGTGCCTGTTTAACAAGAAGAATCTCATGGATGAGACTTGGGGAAAAATGCCCCTCTTCAGTTCCCTTGCCTTTGTCCCATGTGTATAAGATAATTCTCCAATCCTCAGAGATTGTGAATAGGCTGCTAATTTTAGTTGTGCAAGCCAAACAAAGACCCTGGTTGGTAGCTCCGGAAGGTGATTCATCTGATATGGTATTTGCATGGTGGAAGTTTAAAGGTCTCGACAGGAGCCCCTGACTATTTCAAATTTTCTGTACAAAGAATTGGGTGATTTTTAAGTGGCTATCTCAGCACTGGCAATCAAATGTGGACTCTAATATCTGCTTTCCTGCTAAAGTTCCCTCTTCAGTCTTGATAGTGCTGAGTGCTTTGAGTACACCAAGACTTCACTGGGCCTTCTTACTTGGGAAGTCAGAAAAGCAGCATTGAAGATAAAGTCAATGAAATATTCAAAGTCAAGAGCTGTTGAGACCCAACATAATACCAAGTCCAGCTATCCTTGACACCTTCAGGGAAAGCAGATAAGAGTGAAGAGGATTTCAGAAACTAAGTGGAAGCAGAAATTTAGAAATTGTTGAGGGAAGTTGAGGATGTCCTGGTTCTTATATTAGCTTGCTTGACAGTGAGTAGTACTTGGGCTTGTTAAGCTGAGAGCCATAGGGTAGTTGGTTTTTTTTTTTTTTTTTTGAGACAGGGTTTCTTTGTGTAGTTCAGGCTGGCCTGGATTCACTATGTACCCCAGGCTGGGCTCAAACTCATGGCAATCCTCCTGCCTCAGCCTCCAGAGTGCTAGTGTCACAGGTATGCATCTCTACACCCAGCACAGGTAAGTGCATTTTTAAATAGTCCTTCACAATAGCCAAGAAAATACTACACATCATTCCAGTATAATAGACTGGCTTTGACATGAGACTATTATAGCTGATTTTAGCATAAAGGCTAGCTTCACGTCCTGTTTTCTTACTTATGATCGGTCACTCTGATTTGTTGAGTTTTAGGGGTAGCAATTTGTCAGAGTTTGTCCGTCCTTCCCTGCTTTAGCACTCCCAGTCCTGCATCTTGGCAAAGCGCTCACTTCTGGACAAACCAAGATCGTTAGTCACCTTCCTGGGACCAATGGTTTCTACCTAGGGAATAAGATTGACTCATTTTTATTTTATTTTATTTTATTTTATTTTATTTTATTTCATTTTATTGGTACCAGGAATTGAATTTACAACCTCATACCTGCCAGGCAGGCCCTTAGGCCACTGAGCTAAATCCCCAACCCTATTTTTTGAGACAGGGTCTCACTATGCAGTTCAGGCTGGCCTGGAACTCACTTTGTAGCCCAGGCTGTTCTCAAACTCACAATGATCCTCCTGCCTCAGCCTCCTGAGTGCTGGGATTAAAGGTGTGCGCCACCACACCCGGCTTGGCTCATTTTTAAAGGTCCTTCCAGCAATGACATTTTTAGAGTCAGTGAGCTCCTGGTCTCCTGTTAATCATTCATCATATTCTAAACGTGTACCACTATCTCAATCCTGATATGTTCTGTGGTTTGTTTGCCTTTGCTCACTCTGTTTCTCCTTCCTAAAATTGGTTCTTCTATCTCTCTTTCAAAGAGACCCTAACTCATAATTTACAGCCTTAAATGTACATTCACATTTACGCCTATCAGTGAAATATTTAAACAACTTGTCCAAAACCATCCAATTGGTAAGTGGCAGAGGTAGAATTTGATCTCATATGATCTAGTTCCAGAGTCCATACTTTAAATAGTTCCACTATATTCTGTACATACTCTTTTTATCGCATTTGCTGTATTAGACTGATTACATAGTTGCCCATTAATTTATCATGCGAGACTACAAAGCCCTTGAAAACAGACTCACTTTTTACTCTGAATCAGGGGGACCTAGCACGGTCCTGGAACATGGTAGATAACCAGTAATTGTCTGATTGGTGTCTGAGTTATCCACATGCAAGCAGGGGAATGACAGACTAAGGCTAGCTTGGTGCCCCTGCACTGTGGAAACTGCATAATCCTGATGAGGGAGCCTGGGGATCTACATTCAAAAAACTACTATAAACATGAAATATTTTCTCAGAGTACGGAAGGACTGCAAGCAGTCACTCATGGTAGTATTAACGAACACCCCACCCCCTTATCTATGTAGTCCCAAACACTGGACTATTCATACGTGTCCTTTTCTATCAACTCTCCCAAATGTCTATATATTGGCACAAGCACCCCAGAGCTAGGGAGAATTATTCTAGGCTCTGAATATACATGGCAAAGTCTTCTGGATAAATGAGATCATTGATCTAGTTCTTGAAAAATATGTAAGAGGTTTCAGATAAAATAGAGGAAACTGTTACTTGAACAGAAAAAGGAAAAGTCTCTACATCTTCAAAGCACACATATGTAAGAGGATGCTTTCAATCATAAATACTGCAAAAGTCCAACTCAAACTATTTCAAATGAAGGGGAGTCTACTGGCTGATTCCGTTAGCTAAGAGTCCAAACTCAAGGCTTCAGCAATGGTTGATTCATTGACTGAACAGCGTTTTCCCATTTGTCATGCATAAAGTTGACTCCATCTTGCAACTGGCTCTGCTTGTGTCCATGTGGTGCTGACCACAGCAATCAGTGCTATAATTCCTTCTGGTACTTAGTGGACTTCATATGCACTGTCCTAACCATTGAATGAAAATCATTAATTAATCCCTGGGACCCCACGGTCAGGGCAATGGCATGTGTCGACTGACTCTGATCTGAGTAACTTGAAGTGACCACTGTGTCAAGGAGATTAAGGTTAGCCTGATTTACTAGACTGATGTGGAAGAAAAACCACAGTATCTATTCCATCATGGCAGCAAGTCAATCATTCCATATGCCAGCTTCACCAGTGGAAGGGATTTGAGAAATGAGAAAAAGGAGCTAGATTGATGGCTTTTGGATATTAGAGAAAAGATACTCAATGTCACTTTCATAACCCATCTTTTGCTAACTCCACCCAAAATATTCTCTCTCTCTCTCTCTCTCTCTCTGTCTCTGTCTCTCTTTCGCCGTCTGTCTCCCTGCTTGTGGCAGGGCCTTGCCAAATCACTAACTTGCTTAAACTGCCTTAGCCTTCCAGAGACCAGGGATTACAGGCCTATACAATGATGGCCAGCTCATTTTCTCTCTCCTTAAGCCTGTATTTCCTTTTTTGTAATTCCCAATACACTTGTCTGCTCCGAGAGCAATTTGAAAGTAATTAATGTATTGTTGAAATTGACCCATCACTACCTTGGCCTTTCTCTCTGGTAGGCTCAAGAAATAGTCAAAAGAATTCTTCTTAAAATTTTCATTGTAACCAGGAGGCTTGAATGGTCTGTCATTTTGGTATATTGTTGCTTATTACGAGGAATTGGCAATGTGGTGGTTTTAGATTGTATCAGCTAAGCTAAGATAGAAATGTAAATTCCAGAATTCCCTTCCATACATAGTTCTGAGTTAGGGTTGGTCACAAGTTAATGTTCCAAGTCATACAAGATTTGGAAGGGAGACAAGAAAACAGTGGTTCTGTTTCTTTTATCTACTAAATGGTAGTGTCAACAGGCTTAGCAAAGCCTCTGCATGGTGTCATTGGCTTATTTTATTGATTTGAGGTAGAGTTGGGAATGTGATTCTTTGAGGTTTTCCCAAATCCTCTCTTGCAACTTCCTAGAGGGCTGGGCAAAGCTCAAGTGCTACTCTGTATGAGGCGCCAGCTTATCTTGTAGGTCAGCTGCATCATTGTGATTGAGGAGATGAGAGAGGCATAGTCTAACTCTCTGCAGGTTCTTGTCTATCCTGCACAACCCTACATTTTGTCTATCTTTTCTCTTATATTTCTAGCCTTGCAGATCCCGTACCTAAAGCAGAAAATAACAGCCTTAAATAGCTACCATAGCCATCTTCTCACAATTACGTATGGTCCAACACTTGAACTACATCTTTTACTCCATGTCACTCAAAATGGTCTTATTTCTCTGAACCCTGAGTGATACAAATAATATTTATTGAGTGCTTACTATGTACCAGGCATTTGCTCCATATTTTGCCTATATTAATTCACAAAAACCTCACAAAAAGTCTTGCAGGTAGTTATCATCCTCATTTTATATTATCTCTATTTTATAGATGGGAAAATTGAAGCAAAGAGAACTTAGGTAATTTACCCAAAATCACACTTACAAGATTGTCAGAGACTGAGCCAGAATTTTTACTCAGACAATCAGCGAAGTCTGTGACTTTATCTACTTTGTAGAATGAAAGGCTTATTCTTGAATTTTTAATCCTAGACAATGCATCTCAAGGCATGACAGAAAAACGTTTACATCAGAATCATCTAGAAAACTGTTTAGGACACAGGTTCCCAGATCCATTTAGGAACAGGAAGGGTCCTGCATGTTTTTAGTTTGCCAAAGTGATTTTGATGCAATTTAGGAAATGCTCACCGCCCCTCAAAAATGGAAAAAATAAATTGGCTGTGTGTGAGGAAGAAAATCTAAAATGAGTTCATTTGGAGGTGGAGGACTGTGCCGCAGCCTCAGTCGCAGTCAAGAAAATACATAAGGGCTGGGATGGAGCTCAGTGGTAGGTATTTTACCTTGGGTTTGATCCCAAGCAAAATACACACTCACACACAGACACACACAGACACACACAGGCACACACTCACACACAGACACACATACACACACAACTCTGTGATGGAGTTGGTATCAGAAAGCTCTGTCTAGATTTGCCTCTATCTCTGCTCCTCCCAGAAGCACCTCTAGAAAATGCTTCAGAGATTTCTTTGATAAGACAGGTTGTCATCAACCTGACCCACGACAGTGGCAAGAAACAATTACAGTGGGGGTGGCGGAAGGGGCAGCAGGGCCATTTACATGCTAGTTTCTCTGCAGCCCCCTGCTGTCTACCCTGGGCTGTTAATTAAAGCGTCTCTCTCTGCCGTCTCCATGGGCTTCTCATTCTTTATCTTCTCCTGGGAAGGCAGAATCGTGCTGCCTGCTGGCTGCTGGTCAGAAGGAGCAGAGACTCACACTGTTAACTGTCGCCGGGGCAACTCCCCGAAGCAGGGCAGCTTCAGGCTGCACAAATTGGCTTGGAAGAAGGCAGGCATGATGATGAAAAGCCTCTTCTGGGCTGCTCATGGACATCATTAGCAGACACGCAGGGCTGATAATGAGGCCTCTACTACGTAGTGGTGCCAGCCTGGGGGCAGCGGCGCTCCCAATTGAAGAGAAGTAGTTCCCTCCAGCTTCAGATGGCTCTCACAGGTAGAAGGTCTGCAGTCATGTGCGAAGGGCTTTCCTATAACCTATCTCATTTGAGCTCCCTCTCGCCCATCCTGGTATGAGTAACCTAAAGGACTTAGAAACTGGCTGGATAAAATGGCAGTAATTAACAGCTTCATTCTATCTTCCTTGCCAAACTTCTCTCATGGAAAAAAAGTGATATAAAAAGTATCATTTCTTAAAAGTATTTTCCTTTCCCTAGATGTGATGGTGTGCGGTACATTTTAGGTGCCAGCCAGGTACCAAGATAACGTGTTTGGTAAATTATTTTATTGGTACCATTTAATCCTTAGAATGTCCTCCAAGAAATACCATCAGCCTCACTGCACAGATGAGGGGACTGATGTTCGTGCTACATTTTGTCAGTAGTATCACAAGCCTTTGGGGAATGAATGGCACTAACTATGTAATGCAGGTGGAG
Organism: Dasyprocta punctata; assembly: GCA_004363535.1. NCBI lineage: Eukaryota > Metazoa > Chordata > Mammalia > Rodentia > Dasyproctidae > Dasyprocta > Dasyprocta punctata. The sequence goes on along the minus strand of RJWM01029589.1, from coordinate 12,374 downwards.
ATCCAAGCTAAAGACAAATTCTGGTTTCTGAGAATGGACTGTTGTACCAGCCTCCCAAGACAGCACCTCTCAAGGTCAGCAACTGGTCCTAACACTTCTCTTTTCCAGAGTCCCTGAAATGACTAAGCCCAAGACAAAAGGAAAGCAATCATATGCTTCTAGAGTTTGTAACCAGGATATATAAACCTGGAATATCCTTCTTTTTCTGTAAAAGAATTCTCACAATGCTTGTAATCTGGGCAGCTTTTCTGGGAAGATTTTGCCTGTGGTTGTTTCATACCACATTGCTTTTGCTCTGCAGGAAAGAGGTAAAAATCAACCCTCTTCTTCGCTTCCTCTCAAGGCCAGTCCTAACAGAAGATACCATCACAGATGCACATCCATTTGTCCTTTGGTGAATGGGCAGATTGGTTTCAGGACCTCCGATGAATTCCAGATTACATGTTCAAATCTCTTATATATAATGATGTAGTATTTTTGTGTGTCTTACACACATTCTCCTATATTCTTTAAATCATTTCTAGATTATTTCTAACATCCTACTACAGTGTGAATGCTATGCAAGTGGTTGTTACACTATGTTGTTTAGGAAACGATGACGAGAAAGTGATCTGTGTGTTTCCGTATCAACACGTTTTTCTTTATTAGAATACTTTCTATTTGGAGTTGATTGAATTTGTAGATTTTTGAATCCATGGAGGTGGAGGAAAGACTATACCTATAAACATGAATTCTAGACATTCATGTTTTCTTTGCTGGAAGATATTTCAACAGACACCTAAATCAGTGTTGGGGACCACAAATTCACAATGGCTAGAATTACAATACTACCCTAAGGGATGAACAGAGGTTTGGGATGATTGGTGTCTGCCTTTTAAAATTTCCCATTATCTCATTAGAGGTGGGCCATTGTCTTCCACCTACTAAGATTAAGACTAAGACTGAGACCAAGACTAAGGCTAAAAATGCTCCAGGGCATGCTCTTCGTTAGTTTAAGATCATCCTATCCGCCCTCTGATTATTGTGTGCTTGCAATAAAAAGTGTCTAGCTTGGAGTGTTATTGTCTCTGCCTGCCCTAGGGCATTGACCTCCTGGCTCCCCTTTTATGAAGTAAGCTCATTTCTGTTTTTTCTTCATCCTTTGCTTTACCCCTCGAACCAACGATTGAGAATCTTGACCAGGTCCCTGATAAATCAGACTCCTACTTGGTGCAATAATTATCTCCAAAGTCAAAAAGATGACTATATAATCAAGTATCTTTCCCTTCACTGGAAATCTTGAATTCTGCAATGTTCCATTACCCTGTTATATCGGATAATGGCATTAGAATTATCCATTTACAAGTGTGATTGTAAATTATTTGAAGAAAGGAATTATGACCGGCTTGCTTCTAATTTCCTGTGCTTTGATCTACCGACTAGCACATGGTAGATCCTTGCTATACAATTGAGTAAACAAGTAAAGGAATGAGAAATGAATAATTAGATGAATAAATTCCTTAGATTTCTGGGGAACCTTCCCATCAATTTTGTTTTTAAGTACCAGGGATTGAACCCAGAGCCTCTATACTGAGCTACATCCCCTTGTCTTGTTTTACATTTTTATTTTGAGACAGAGTCTCACTGTGTCTCTAAATTGTTCAGTCTTGGCTTGAACTTGGAATCCTTCTGTCCCAGACTCCCACAGTGTACAGGGAAAAATACAGAGGCAGGAATCTTGTGTCATCTCTATCCTGCACAGTCCAGTGACCAGGACATGTGCACACGAGTTTAGTTAGAATAAGTACTGGTAGCCAGGCGTGGTGGCACACACCTTTAATCCCAGGACTCAAGAGGCTGAGGTAGGAGGAGCATTGTGAGTTTGAGGCCAGCTTGGGTTACAATGGGAGCACAAGGCCGGCCTGAGCTACATAGTGCGACCCTGCCTCAAAAAAACTAGAACTGGGAGTTTGGCTCAGTGGCTTAAGCACCTGTCTGGCAGGCGCAAGGTTGTGAGTTGGCTCCCTGGTGCCACACAAAAAAAGTAAATAAATAAAGAATAAGTATTGGTATTGGAAACAAAATATCAGGATTGGTTCTGCACTTCCTAAGTGCAAAAATTTGGCTCAATTACTTAACATCCCCAAATTCCAATTTCCTCATCTAGAAAATTGGTATAATATCTACTTTATAGCATTGGTATGGATTAAGTGCCACCTAGCATTTATCCGGCAGGTATTTACTGAGGGTTTTCTAGGTATGGGATGCACAGTGTTCAATACAAAGTAGATGTTTGATAAATATTCTGTGTTATTAAATACCTATTGAATGGATTTGTGATACTTGTGCAATTAAAGGTAAGAATTATTAGATCAAATGTAGGATAGAATTTTATAGTCTTTTTCTTATTCTTTTTTGACTATGTGCTATACACAAAAGAACTGAAATAGAACCAGAATTGGCAGTCCAATATCCTCTTGCCCATACCCAACCTATCAACCATTGCATATGTCCAACCATTTGCATTTCCATTGGATGCACATCTGAAATATCTAGATAAAAATAACTAGTATGGGTGTAGGTTTGCTTTCTTATCCTTTTTGCCTCAATCAAGTGACATTTTTCAGGTAACATTTTATTAAACTAATCTCAATGTTTAGCTAAGAATATAGACTTCTAAAGGATATAATAATTACCTTGAAATACACAAAAGCCTCCCATAAAAAGATGAGTTAACTTTGTTATATGTCTTTAGCAGAAAATCATTACTTGTTGTGGGCGGAGGTTATCGGAAGGTAGATTTCTTCCAAGATACAATACAAACAGCACATCCCTTCCAAAATGTGTGTGTGTGCGTGTGTGTGTGTGTGTGTGTGTGTGTGTGTATTATTGGAATAGGTAACCAATGAATTAAGAACCTGGGACTCAGGGCTTTTGTGATTCTGACAGAGACTAAAGCAGGTAGGGAAGACACCAAAGTTTTCTTACTCATTAATGAGGGTTTCATTTTAAATTGACAAGTTGACTCGGTTTTAAATTGAAAAAAACACATTTTACTGGACACGGTCCCACTCCCCCAAATATACTCAGTTGTAACACACTCACAGATGTGAACAAATGACATTTGTTCTTGGGAGTTAATCTTGTTTTAGTGGGTCCCTGGAAAGATGAACTAACAGCTTCAGCCTTCATAGGGCAATAACAAAATCCACAAGGGACTCCATACTATTTCCCTTAGAGATCTAGAGCTCATCCTGTGAAATTTGACTGCTGGTTAAAAACAGGCAGTGTTTGGGATTCTGGGACCATATAATTCAAACTTGAGTCACTTTATGTTAGGAAAGGATGAAGAATCTTTCATAATGGGATAAGGTTTCTAGAAAGAAATAGTGAGTAGAAATATGGATAGATTCTTACACAATGAGACACTACATAAGAGGGGGGAGGTATTATGGTGTATATCTAGATGTCCTCCCAAACCTCATGCACTTATAGGTGGGACTTTGGGAGGTCACTGGATCAGGGAATTGTGATACTTATCAATGGATTAGTCACTGATGAGTTTATAGCTAAATGTGATGTTGGGAGGCAAAGCCTGGTTGGAGGAGGTATGTTGCTGGGGACATGCGCTAGAAGGGTGAACCTCTTTCTCACTACCCTTGTTCTCTCTCTAATTCCTGCTGCCATGCCTGACTATTTCTCCTCTGCCATACTACCCTGTCTCAGAGCCAGCTGACTATGGACCAAAACCTCTACAAACTGTGAGCCAAAATAAACTTCTCTTCATTTAATTTGTGGGTGCTGGGTATTATGTCTTAGTGATGAGGAAGTTACTAAGGCAGTAGAGAACTACGGAAATTGAAGCAGAAGATTCAAATCAAGGTTGGGAAAGTGATACCAGCAGATCCCTTCAAAGGTCTTTAAGTTCCTTCATCTTTGAGATTCACAGCAATGTTCGTGTCTGCTACAGCTGTACTGCTACTGCCTTTCTATCTAATAATTACCATCCTGAATTATTGAAACATTTTAGAAAAGAAATTTTGCTGAAACCATAAACATGGAGATACTAGTCTTTATAAAAGAAGAAACAGGGAGAAGAGTGAAGGCTCTGTGACTGTCACATCCAGTCAAAGGGAAGGAGTCTGTTTCTCATGTTGAATCTGTGCTGGCTTTAACATTGACTCCAACTGATAAAAAGTGGAAGAAATAACATGCTGTTTTCAGCATAAGTCTTAAATGGACTTTAAAGCCCTACTTTTGGCTTCGAGGAGACCGCCTGGAGACTACTGTGAAAGAATTCCAATTTGGCCTATAGAAGAGTGAGCGACCACTTGGAAGAGAATCAAGGAGTCCCAGGCAACTATTGGCACCAGCTTCCAGACAGAATAAAGCTATCTTTCTCCTTCTAACCCAACCTATCTTTCCAGCTAAATGCACTTCCACGAGGGAGGCCAGGTGAACTCAGCTGAGCAACTCCCCAGCTAATGCTCAGAATCATAGCAAGAAATGAATTTTAGGTCACTAAATATGGGGATAGCTTATTAAGCAACAGTCCATTTGTTGGGGCACGAAATCCAGATGATGATCCAGGAAATAGGAAGGGCAAGCATAGAGAAGCCGGAGCAATGGGAGAGTTCCCCAACTGTAGCACAGAACTCTGAGTAAAGGTAAGAAGGAACATTTGCCTTAGCTGCATGGGTTAGAAAATGCTGCTCTCTAAAAGAGAAGGAAACCCACTGGACACCTGAGGACTGATAAAAGGAACTTTCTATAGAGCACTCTAAGAATGTAATGGTCTGCTTCAAGAGGTGCTATGTACACCAGCATCAGGAATAGTCAAACACAGGCAAAACGTGTAACCAACTGGCAAAATTTGAGCATGATCTCTGAAGCCACTTGCAACCATAGGTATTTTAGTAGGTTCTCCAAGTCTTACTTGGGAAGATGACAGTATATGCATGATTATGTTAAATCTGTCCCATTACCCTGAGAATAGGTCCAGATTTATCAAAATTAGGAGGAGAGTGCATGTGAGAGAGAATTCCTCAGTGTACATGAGACATTGATCAGAACACACTGACACACACTCACAGCAGGTACCAGAGGACTGTGAGAATGGATTGTTTGAAACACATCCTGCTCAAAATTGAAGCCTTTGTGCAGAGATTTTATCTATTCTGAGTCTCTTTTTGAGGCCAGGCCCCATTTTTCCATTAAGGAAATGCGTGATATGATTTAATGACAATGAAAACAACAATAATAATAACTTTAATAGGCAACATTCCAACTCCCCACTGCTGTCTTACTGTCTGCAAAAGTTCTGTCACCAAGATAAGCTGTCTTCTCTTCCTTCGGAAAGTGTGCTGAAATTCCACAGGGTACGTTGGACCCAGTAGCAAAGTCCTGCTCTCTTCTGGGAGCAGGTAGGTCTGCCTTGGATTTCCTTCTAAGACTGCAGGCTTGATGTGTGCTCATTACACTACCTTTCACAACATGCTAAGGAGGGATTAAGCCTGTGTGACATGATTGTCAAGGGTTGTGCTGGTTTGTCTTTTGAGGGAATACAGTGAATCTCCCAAGACTGAATTTACTCATTCTGATCTTCATATCAACAACCCCACTGGAATGAGGAAGTCCCTGAAGTAGAAAACACTTTGAAAAGAGCAATTATAAATTGTATTAGCAAATTCACTAGGGTTTAGCTTTATTCATGATAATGACATTTCAACCACAGGAGGCATGATCAAAAATATAGGGAATGTTTAAATTAAATTTTTAAAATTTACTACAGTAAAAGACACATTGCCATGAATTCTTCTCAAAAAAAACCCCTCATTTTAAACACACTTATACCATTATTCCTGACACTTTCTTAAGCATTTCTGGAAGTCCTCCATCAAGAGTTGTGCTGTTTGGGCTGCTCTGATGCTTCAAATGAATCCAATAATTTACCTTTCATTGTCACTTTGACTTTGGGGAAGAGCCAGCAGTTACATGATACTGCATCTGGTGAATAAAGTGAATGAAGACATATGGTAAAGTTTTTAGAAGCGTTGCACTCAGCAGCAGCATTCACCTCAGTTTTGCTCACACATTGTAATGACATTCATGAAAGAGGACTTCCAAAACTGCTTATGAAAGTGGCAGGAATAATGGAATCAGTGTGTTAGAAGTGAGAAGATGCCCTAAACAGTGCACAGACTAAGCAAAGCAGTCACCATCTGCGGTGGATTGATAACTAGTGGTCAGTTTGTAATACCAGCTGAACTGAATCAACATGGTGCAGAGAGTGGATGGCCCACCTGAGGATTGTTTCCAAGATAAAAAGGAGACATGGAGAGGAACAGTTTGGTGTTACTGGTTTTCCATGGTGTTGTTGGTTTGCCTGTTGCCATGGGTTCCGGAGGAGCTCATTGAGCTTCTTTGCTGATATGAAGTTGGCTGTTCTCATCATCAGAGGAGCTTGGAAACTTGTTGTTACTGAAAATGGCCGTGGTTCACTTTGGGGGAGCTCTGGTCCTTATATTGAGCATTGCTCCCTGGATCCGGAGGGCAAGATGTGTGCTGTTCAATTTCCAGGAGAAGCTTGTCACCCTGGCTTCCTGATGTGAACTCAGTTTTTCTCATCATCAGAGAAGCTTGGTACCTTATTGTTGCTGTGGATGGCTATAATATTTTCGGGAGGAACTCTGGTCCTTATTCTGAGCATCGCTTCTTGGTTCCAGTGCAGAACTTCCAGTGTGCTGTCACAGATCCTTCATCCCATTGGCACAGACTTTCTAACTTTGACCACTGAGCTTTGGGCCTTCCTAGCATAGATCTGTGAAACAGACTTGCATGAGTCATTGTTGTGGGCTCTAGGCGTCAAATTGGACTCATGGGGGACATTGTCATGGGCTCTAGGTCTTGGAACTGGACTCATGTAGGACACTGTCATGGGATCCAGATCCTCAACTGGAATCCTTGTTCTTAGTGTGTGGACAGATTTCCTGCACTTCTTGAATTTAACTCTTGGGTGACTATTATAAAATAATACTATGAATTTTGTGTCCCATATTGCCTTGTTCTCCTCACAAACTCTTGACTACAACACTGTTCCAGTGAGAAGATGGACAGTTTTTATGGCTCAGAAAGGATGATTTCTAAAGAAAGAAGCTATTTATAATTGCTTCAAATTCCAAATGTACATAAAACAGAGAATCAGAAACAAATTGTGGTAAATTCATTTTAACAACATGCTGTTCAACAATAAAAAAGAATATTCTATTACAACATGCAAAAATGTTTATCATCAGTGAAAAAAATCAAAAACTGGTGACCTTCACAACTATTAACACAGAGGAAAAAAATTCATCAAATGAAAGAAGCTATACACAATAGTGTCCCTATTCTAGGATTCCATTTATGTTAATTTCTGTTGTTTCTTGGACCAGTTTTGGCAATTTTCATCTTTCTTTAGTAATTTGGAACTTGCCAGTTTTGTCTCAATCACTGAATTTATCAATAGAATGGTATTAAGATATTCCTTTTATCTTTAAATGACTGTATACATTAAAATGATGTTGCATCTGGTATAGTAACTTGTGCTTTTTGAACTAAGCTAGACTTTCAATCCTTGATTGAAGATACTAATCTTAATCTTTTTAATTGATTTCCATATTGTTTGTCTACATTCTATTTCATTAATTTACCCTTTCTATCTTTTCTTCTGTTTACTTTGACTTTAATCTGCTCTTCTTTCTTCTAATTTCTTAAGAAGCATACAACATTGCTGTTAAAACTTTTCAATTTACAACTGTGAAATGTCTTCTAAAAATTATTTTAACTACACCCTCAACATTTTAATCTTTTATTTTTTTCTTTATGTATAAGTTCAAAATATTTGCAGACTTATGATTTCCATTTGATATACTTTACATTTTAAAATGTATTCATTTCAAATAATTGAGAGTCTCCCATATATATCTGTAGTGGATTGAAAACTGATGGTCAACTTAAACACCAGCTGAACTAAATCAACGTGGTACTGAGCATGGATGGCCCACCTGAGGATAGTTGCCAGCATAAAAAGCAGAACTGGAGAGGGAGAGCTGTTGTTTGGTGCTATTGGCTCTCCTGTTGCTGCAGGTTCTCCTGGAGGAGCTTGTGAAGCTTCTTTCCTGATGTGAACTTGGCTGTTCTCATTGTTGGAGGGACTTGAGACCTTGTTGTTGCTGAGAATGGCTGTGGTTCACTTTGAAGGAGCTCTGCTCCTTACTTTGAGCATTGTTTCCTGGCTCTGAAATGGAAGATGGTGTGCTGTTCAATATGCAGGAGAAGTTTGTCATACTGGCTTCCTGATATGAACTAGGTTGTTCTCATTATCAGAGGAGCTTGGGACCTCATTGTTGCTGAAGATGGCTGTGGTACTTTATAGGAGATCTCTGGTTCTTACTTTCAGCATTGCTCCCTGGCTCCAGTGCAGAACCCTCAGCCTACCAGCATAGATCCTTTATCCCACTGACATAGACTTTCTAGCTTTCTCCACTGATCTTGGGGTCTTCCCAGCACAGATGCATGAAATAGACTTCCATGAAACCTTGTTGTGGGCTCTAGGCCTCCAGCTGGATTGTGGGCGGCCTTGTCTTGGCCTCTAGGTTTTCAGCTGAATTCAAGCAGGATATTGCTGTGGGATCCAGGCTCTCAGCTGAATTTTCTAGGTCTTTAGCATGTGAACAGACTTCTTATACTTTCTTTGTATTTGACTCCTTGGGTTACTATTGTAAAATAATTCTGTAAATTATATGTCCTGTATGTTACTGTTTTCCTTGCAACCCCTGATTACAACAATATTTCTGTCATGATTTCAACTTAATTCTATTAACATATTTCATATGATTTTTTAAAAATTTAATTTAAGAAGGCTTAGATATTTGCCCAACCTATGGGCTATCATGGTACATTTTTTTAAAAAATCTTATATGTTCTGAAGTTGTTAAATAAAGTCTTTTGTAAATGTCAATTAGGCAAGTTGATTTAGTTTTGCTCGTCTATATCCTTACGTACTTTCTGTCTACTTGTTATATCAGTTATTAAGAAAGGAATTGTGAAATCTCCAACTATAGAAAGCCCTTGTCATGGTCTAGAGGAGTCCACATTTGTAATCCTAAGGAAAAGTTATTGAAATTCCAATAAGTAATTCCAATCCACCACTTCCAGTGCAATCCACGGTGAGAATAAAGACAATAAGCCATATTTGTAGTTGTGGGAAGCCAAGGGGGTCCTAAGTCCAGCTAGAATGATGGCTAACCAGAAAAGGCGGAACCTGTGTTTTACTAATTCATGAAGAGGAGAGTGGCTGAGGGATGAGTGACTGTGAGAACTGCAGTGAGCTGGGCTACATAGGTGAGGTTGTTTTCTGCAATATGCGGAGAGTAAAAAAATATTCAGAAAGAGTAATCTGCATAACACAGTTCAAGGGAGTAGCTAATGTTTTGGAGTCAGTGCTTTAGCTGTGTTGTGTAATCTTCATGCGCTGAGGGGTCATAGCCTCTTTTCTCAAAGCTCAATCTCAGCCAACAGTGTGGCATCACTAGTCATAGCTCACACATACTACTTGTGAGCTGTAGGCGGGACATCACTGATCTGTGCATTGCTTTAAAGACTACACATCAGCACCTGGGCTTGACCCATTTGCATTGCTTAAAACCAGTTGAGGCGATAACGAAATGTCCTAGCCAGCTCTGTACATATCAATGCATGGAGGCAGGGCTAAATACTCTTCTTTCAAGGAAAGCTGTCCATGTGGTCCTCCACATCCAACTGTGTTGCATTTTTTTCTTTCAGTCTGTTGATTTTTGTTTCATACATTTTGAAGTTCTAGTTTTAGATGCATGCATATTTAAAATTATTATGTCTTCTCAATGTATTGATACTTTATTATTGTGAAATTTTCTTCTTTATCTCTGGTGATGCTCCTTATTCTGCCTCTGCTTTGTTTATTTTAATAGCACCCCTTCAGCTTTCATATGATGAGTATTTTTTTGCAAGTCTCTTTCTATATTTACTCCCTACCTTTTTGTGCTCTTATATTTAACCCCTCTCCTGAAACTTATTAATCTGTGAGTCCATAATTATATCAATCCCTTTCATGAGGTCAGAATCCTCATGTTCCAATCACCTGCCAAGGGCTCCATGGCTGAACAACGCTACCCTGGAGAACAGTCCTTCGACACATGAGATTGTGCATAATATTTAAGATTCAAACACTAACAATGGGAGTTATGTGTTTTCTATATCTTTGCCATTGTTTGTTATTGATTGTATGGCAATAGCCATTTTTGCTGCATTGTTGACTTATACCCATTAAGTCTGAGTGGGCTTATTGAAGCAGAAGTGAGTTATATAACTTGAGTCCAGGCAACCTGAACCTAGGGATATTTGTTCTTAGAAATCAACCACCATGCCATGGGTGAGCAAAGAGGCCATAAGGAAAGATGATATACATACAGAATTTTTCAGGGTCCCATAATTAGTATCAACCTTTAAATACATGAATGTCTCAGACTTCAGATGATTCTATATCCCAAGCCTCAAGAACCTCAGCTCTATTATGTGAAGCAGAGATAAACTTTTCCTGACAATTTCTGTTCTAATGCTAATTTATGAGCCAAATGAATGAATACTTAAAGCACTATGTTTGGGATAGTCTGTTAAACACTAATAAATAACAAGAATTCTATTTTCTTGTTGTAGTGATTACTAAGAGTACAACTAGCACTTAAGGCTTTCAATTTTTTAAGAAATGTATTTCAAGTGGTCCTTATAAAAATGTGAAGATTCACTAAGTTGGGAATTTTAACCAATGAAGAAAATATAGCGGAGGCTGCTCTACCAATTATGTTGGTTAGTTTTTTCTAATAAAAGACTATTCTCTTCCTGAAACAACCTGAGAAGTGTTTGTTGAAACCAAATTTTTACATAGCAATTATTTTGACAGTGTGCTGTTTTTCACTCTTCCCATGATAATGCATTTACTTTCTTACCAAGGCATAATTTATCTTTTAAAAAACAAGAAAATTATGCCCCTTTTTATGTAGACAAAATCAAGTGAGTTTACATAATTGGGAAGACAGGCATCTTTTTAAAAAATTTAAAATCATTTCTGCCAATTTGTCTTTCCATCCTGCCCACGCTTTCTCCACACGGTTCCTTGAGCACATTCTTAAACGTGGTCACAACAGTTGTCAACAAAAAAAAGCAAAGATTAAGCTTTGTACAGGGAGAAAGATTAAAAAATTGGAGCTGGAGACACCTCTAGTGGTTTGTTCCATTCTGCCGGAGGACGACTCCTGCGGAGTAAGCTCTGCTGCCCATGGTTTGAGATAACAGCAGCTCTCCAACAGCCTGGAAAATATTTGTTAAGGGCTTGCAAATGGGAAAGAACTGTGTAGATTATGAGGTACCACGGACAGACACAGAAAGCATCATTTTCAAATAAACACCAGAGCATACTAATCCAGTGAATGGGCAACAGTGGGACAAAGCATTTGAATTCAAGACCTGTGGCATGTTGCATTGTCAAAGAAGGGCAGAAGAAAACATTTAACAGAAACTCAATTGTCCAATCCATTCAGAGCATATTTCTTTCCCACTCTAGCATGTAGCATAAATTCATCAAACTGGACAGAATTTGTTTTTTTTCACTTCTACCCAAATACTAATACTCTTTTTCTGTGAGACCTGGGCATTTTTGAACTCATTGTTCTTTATTTCTTGTATCTACTGAATTCTTTTATTCGCCTGCTATTTATCCATTTTGCAATATTGTCTTGGAAATTATAGCTTTCCCCAGTTGATCACTGTGCAAAGACCTGGAATGTGTTACCCCAAATGGAGATGAGATACTTGATAAGTGTTTATTGATTGATCATTGAAACTTGGAAGTAATGATTTACAGTTATGTTTTTTTGTTTGTTTGTTTTGCTTTGTTTTAAAAACTAGTAAGAGTGAATAGCTAATCTTTTAGGGAGTCTAAGAACCTAATTAAATGTGAGACATTTGTTCCAGAGAAAGGCATAGAGTATACAAATTTTATTACAACTTTGGAGAGTTCGTTTCAAGAAACCCTATCTGATACAGACTGTTCCATGTGAAAAAGAGCTAATTGGCTTGCATTTAAAATCAATCAACATTTATTGTAAGCTTTCTACATATGGGACTCTGAACTAGACGTCCCCACTTGTGCTTCAGTGCAATCCAGTGAAACAGATATTGTCTCATTTTACAGACCAGGAGCCTGCTTATTGCTTTTCTTGTTTTCCTGTGAGAACTATTAGCATTCTAATAATTAAATGCCCTTCTGTCTTAATTACTTTTGTCACTGCTGGCACAAAATATCCAATACTTAAAGGTTA
>RJWM01029588.1:0-24321 GCA_004363535.1 Dasyprocta punctata | reverse complement strand
CAACAGAGCAGCAGTGTGCTGGCTCCATCTAGTGGCTGCCAGTGTCAGCATGAGGCAGAACCAAATTCAAAGAGCCAAGGAGATCAAAGAGCCACAAAATCAAGTCAGAAGGAGGCCACGCAATGTTACAGGCTGAACAAATCACATTCCGGCCTCACAGGCAGAAAGCAGCCTGAAATTCAGTGGAAATGAAGATTCAAATTTTCTGGGATTATCCGCCACCCCACTGTAAATCTATGGCAGGTTCACTGGGATCAATCAACATGGATCTAGATTCCATCTGCCAACACCCTGCCAGTGACAGGAGAGACACACCCTGAAACTGACGTTTCCTTCTTTTTCTCCTTCTTCTCTCTTTCTCTCTCCTTCTCCTTCTTCTTTCTCTTCTTCCTCTTCCCCTTCTTCTTCTTCCCTTCTTCTCCCTCTTCCTTCTCCTTTTCTTCTTTTTTCTTTTCTTGTTTTTTGTTTCGTTTTCTTTTTTCTTCATTGCTCATTCTTGTCTTTATGTGAGTATGAACATAGTTTCTATTTCTCTGACTGTCATTCTGTTCTTGTTTTCATTTCTTCCTTCTTTATTTCCCTCATGTCTTCTTCATCACTTGCCCAAAATCTGAGTACTCTCCCTTTGTCCTCCAGCCTTGCTTCTAGTCTCTTCCTCTTCTTCTATGTCTCTGTTTTTCCCCAACATATTTTTAATTTTTTCCTGAGAGTAAAACTGCCATATTGAAAACATATTTACTGTATAAAATTTTCTGGTTTATTTTAGATTTTGTTATATTACCACAAATGTAGTTCATATGGTTAAAAGTGGTAAATTAATGGTTACCAAGCTTGTCAGTTTCTAGGCTGTGTTTGATCCTATTGGTATTGCTGATTATACTATTTTAGCCAAGGTGACATAATTGTTCTAATCAGTTGTTCTTCCTTGTATGCCAAGACTGAGATTGTCTAAAGATCATAAAAAAATACTATAGGCCAGTGCCAAAGAACCAGGGTCTAGGCCAAATAGGCAACAACTTCTCCTCTTCAATAAAATGAAGAAGTAGGATCATGCAACAGACTCGAAATCCAAAAGCCAGATACACTGGGGATATATCTCTGAGAAGCAGTCATTTCCTAAGCGTGCTAAATACTAGCAATAATGCTATATACCATAAGCAAGTTATAAGCATCAACTCAGGAATTAAACTAAAAAGAGAAAATAAGAAGACACTTAATAAAGAAGCAACCTCAGACTTCCAGTTCACTAAAGACAAACCCAGAGTGCAATGAGGGAAACAATTTCAAAGCCATCCACCTGGACTCTTTAAAGTGGTAACAGTAGAAGTAACAGAGCAGATGAATGAAACTCTAGCAAAAAATCAAATCAGAAATAATCTCTTAGATAACAACAGAGCTGGTGACCACAATGAAAGACATGCTTAGTGACTTTAGATGATACAGATTTTTTAAAAAGAGGAACTTAGGAAAATCATGGAAACCATGAACAGCTAACATAGAAAAGAAACAGAATTCATGAAACAGTTTCAAACAGATAACCAGGAGGTTAAAAATTCCATTGAAAATATCCAGAAGAATGAGCTAATATGAGGACAAATACCAGATATAGAAGACAGGATAGCAGTTAGTGAACATGAAAAGGAAGATTTCTTAAAAATAGCAAGGGATCACAAAAAATCAATCCAACAGCTGCCGAATGATGTAAAGAAAAATGACAATATTGACCAGAGTCACCAAAAAAGCAGGAGATAGTGCAAATGACATAAAAATCCTGTTCACAAAAGAAGTGGCAGAAAACTCCCCAAGCATGGAAAAAGAATTTGACATACAGATAAACAAGGCATATAGAATTCCAGTTTTCCATGATCAAGAAAAAACTACATCAAAGCATACAATAGTCAAGATTTCAGAAATTCAGCACAAGAACAGAATATTAAAAGCTGGTAGAGAAAAGAAACAAATTACATATAAGGGAAAGCCCATCAGAATCACAAAAGAATTGCCAACATGTACCCTCAAGTCAAGAAGAGAGTGGTGTGAGCACTGAAAGAAAACAACTTGCACCCTGAAAGACTATCTTTCAAATTGATGGAGGAATAAGATATTTCCATGAGAAAGAGGAGCTGAAGAAATTCATGAGCACAAAACCAGCACTCCAAAATGTCCTGAAGGACATTCTAGAAAGAGATAGCAAAGAATACAACTCCAAGAACTCCAACAGAATGAATTCACCAGGCAAGGCAAACAATTAAATGGAGGAGCAAGAAAGGGGGAGCCTGACAAGGATATGTCAAGGATAGCATGACAAAGATAAGTCAATACGGATAAGTCAATACATATCGATTCTAATATTCAATGTAAATGGTCATAATTCACCAACAGAAAGAAACAGACTGTCAGAGTAGATCAAAAAACAAGATCCAAAACTATACTGCATAGAGGGAACACATTAAATTCAAAAAGAAATTCATAGACTGAAAGTCAAAGGATGGAAAACAATACTTCGTGTGACAGAAACCTGGGAAAAAAGAGGTAGCTATTCTATTTGTAGGCAAAGTGAATTTCAAGCCAAGACTGATTAAGAGAGACAAAAAATGGTCATTACATTCTTGGAAAGGGAACACTCCAAGAGAAAGAGATAACAATCATAAATATATATGCACCAAATACAACTGCATTCAACTATATAAAACAAATACCAATGGATATAAATAAAACAAAAATCAAATAAGCACTAGTACAATTATAGTGGGGGACCTCAATACCCCACTGTCACAAAGAGGCAAATCAATCACGCACAAATAAAATCAACAAAGAAATATCAGAACTGAACCAAACTTTTTAACAAATGGACTTAGTAAATAACTACAGAGTGTTCCACCCCACAACAACAGAATACACACTCTTCTCAACTGCATATGGGACATTCTTCAAAATAGAACATATATTAGCTGATAGAATATGCTTAAGAAAATGCAAAGCAATTGAAATTATCCCATGCGTATTATCAGACGATAGTGCAATGAAGTTGGAAATCAATGACAAAAGGAACCACAAAAACTTTATAAACACATTGAATTTAAGTAGCACCCTCCTGAACAACCAATGGGTCACAGATGAAATTAAATAAGAAATTAGACAGTTTCTGTAATTAAATAATAATGCCAATAAAACATACTGGAACTTATGGGATACAAGGAAAGTAGTCCTACGATGGAAATTCATACTAGTGAATTTCCATATCAGAAGATGCAGAAACAACTCTAAACACATCCAACTACCTTATCTTTGACAAATGAGCCAAACACCATCACTGCAAGAAAGACAGACTCTTTAGTATGTTGCTGGAAAAACTGGCTTACCACATGCCAAAGATTAAAACTGAACGTATATCTTTCACCATGTACTAAACTAAAATTGAAATGCATCAAATATCTACATATTAAAACAGAAATGTTAAATCTGCTATTAAAGAGACTAGGTAGAACTCTTGAAGACATTGGTATAGGCAAAGACTTTCTGAACAAAACCCTGATTGCACAGAAAATATCACAAAGACTCAATAACTGGGGTCTCATCTTACTAAAAAGCTTTTGTACAGCAAGAGAATCCACAAAAAAAAAGTCAAGAGACAACCCATGGTGTGGGAAAAACGTTCTGTCAATTGTTCCTCTGACAAAGGATTACTGTCTAGAATATATAAAGAACCAAAAAAAATAAGACCCTCCTCAAAATTAAAGACCCAATCCAAAATGGGCATCTCAAATGAAATCACTTCTCAGATGAAGAAGTATGAATGGCAAATAAATATGTGAATAAATGTTCAACATCATTGATCATTTGATAGATACAAATTAAAACAATGCTGAGATTCTGTCTCACTCCAGGAAGAATAGCTATTACTAATAAATCAACCAACAGCAAATGCTGGTGAGGTTGTGGCGAGAAAAGGAACTCTTCTCCACTGTTTGTGGGAGTGTAAACTGGTGCAACCACTGTGGAAATCAGTGGGTAGATTCCTCAAAAAACTAGGACTAGAGGTTCCATTTGATCCAGATATTCCCCTTCTTGGTATCTTCCTGAAATAATTAAAAGCATCATATCACAGTGATATATCCACAACCATGTTTATAGTGGCACAACTTGTAGTAGCTAAATCTTGGAAACAGCCTTAATGCCCATCAACCAATGAGTGGATAAAGATGTGATTTTTTATACAATAGAGTACTACTCAGCCATAAAGAGGGATAAGCTTGAGACATTTCTAGCTAAATGGATGCATTCTGAGTCCAGACACTTAAGTGAAATATATTGAACATACATGTGTAAATACGGCATTGTTCCTCTGGGTTGAGAAACCAAAAGTGTAAATAAGGACCAAAATTTATAATTGATGTTGGGAAATGGGAAGAAAATTTTCAAATGGGAAAGAGAACATGGGAGGGGAGAGGAGGAAAGGAAGGAAGGGACAAGAGAAAAAGGAAAATGGAAGGAAAAATTGAAACAAAGCTTTAGTAAACAAGGAGAGTTGAAGGGAAGGTAGAGGAATGGGAAAAAATAAGACATACCATGTACGGCTACAAATTCCCTATGATGAATGTGATCATTATTTATATCTAAAATGTGCCAATAAAATAAATAAAGTGGAAATTTAAATGAAAAAATTATTACAGCAAAAGTCACATGGCCGCTAATCTCCCTCAAAATATTCCTCCTCACTTTAAATACATTTGTCCTATCATTCTTGCTACTTTCTGAAGCAGTTCTGGAAGTCCTTTTTTGTGAGTGTCTTCATGAGGTATAATACAGTGAAAGCTGCTGCCAGATGTCATCCAACAGAACAGCGGACTGGTAAAAACAAGACAGTATGTCCTCAGCCACCTTTTTCAGCAGATCTGCCACCATCTGGATCTTCCTCAAAATCAAAATGACCATGGCAGGTCAACACTTTGAATTGATTCAATACGTGGAGTGGGCCACAACTACAGATGCTAACAAAACAGAACCTCAAGAACTGCTTTAGAGAATGGCTAGGTGTGTCAGAAGTGAGAGGGAGCACACATGTGATCGTGGAAATGCATCTTTTATTGCAATAATTTCTTTCAAATTTAAACACACCATATTTTTCAATCACACTGTGTACATTATTTTTGCCATTGCACAAGGTACTTGTAACTACTTTTAAATGCCCTGCCCTGGCAGTAAGTAAATATAACTTTTTTTTTTGTCTTCTCATTTTAAACTCTATCCTTTATTTTGGATTTTGTGATCCTCTCTGTCAGGCAGTGCTAACTCAAGTTCTCTTTCTCCATTTCATTGCTAGTAGAACCTGATTTGATGCAGAGGAGAAATGTGTCCCCTGTTTTCAACCAGGAATATTGTGTTTCTGAAACTTCACTGGCTTTAGCAGTCAGAGCTTTGCAGTACATTGCTAGGATTCACCAAGGACCAGAGCTGCTGGATTCCCTGCAATGGGTGAAGCAGGGCCCCCCAGTGAAGATGAAAGAGCAGCAATGCAGGAGCCTGTTTACAGACTCCCTGAAACATGAACAAATGAATACTATTTCTTTAAACTATGGTTAATTAAGAATTCTACTGATTATAGCTAAACGCAATTCTTGACAGATAAACCCTCCAATCATGAACATCTGTCCTATGTTTCATACCATGTAGCAAAAAACACAGTAAATCTCATATTCCATTGGGGAAAAAAGACGATGAAAGAAAAAAATCGCAGGGTCCCACCTTGCTCCAGAGCATCCTGGTCATACAAAACACCCAAAGGAAATGGAGGACAAAATGCAGAATAAACACTTTCTGATTGCCCAGTTATCATCACTTTGCCAAATTCTAACACAACTGTATAATGTGTCACCTTCACTCTAAGGCAATTGCTACAGTAAGTAATTGGAAAACACAGTGGGTTTTCTAATAAATCACATCCCACTGTATTCACAGAGCATCTGTTTATGCAGGATACAAATGTTCTTTTAGGCTACTAATTTTTAATTCTTAATAATGAATGTCATTTCAGCAACTATTTCATATACATATAATAGGGTCGAATGGATTCTTTATCACAGTCCCAAGCTCATACATCTAAGTCTAAAAAACTAGGATAAAATTAAAAAAAAAGGTGGGGGGTTTAATTTTGGAAGAATTCTAAATTTCTGAATGGTTCCAAGGATAGAGTGTACATGTACACTCCTCGCTCAATTTCCTTTTGTCTTTACTTCTTACATGATCATGGTTTAATCATCCAAATAAAGATATTAAATTGGTGTAACTTTCTTAACTACACTGCCAACTCTAATTTTTCCACGAATGTCCATTTTTGGCTCTAGGATTCAGTGGAAGATCCCATGTGCATTTAGTTAGCACCCCTTTGTCTCCTTCAGTCTCTGAATGTCTCTGTCTCTTTTCCATTGTTGGTATTTTACAAGCAAACTGATCATGTATTTTAGAGGGTGCCCTTTGGCTTGTGTTTGATATTTAATGATGATTAGACTGGAGGTAGGGACTTTGGAAAGACTCTGCCTTGCATCATACTTTTGCAAACTGCTGATGTTAACTTGATCACTTGGCTAAGGCAGCATCTGCCAGGTTTCTCCACCATAAAGTTCCTACTTTTTGATTTCCATATTTGAATGGGGTACTTTTCAAGCAACTCAATACCAAAAGAAAAACAGAAGTCGTCTGTCCAGAGCAGCTACATTAGCAAGGGTGGAAAAGCATGGTTTTTTTTCAGATTCTTCATCAGGTAGGCAGTGATGTTGTGGGAGCCTTGGCCAGTTCCCCCTTGCTCCCAGGGCTCCATCACCCCCTCACCCCTGAACGTTGCTGGGACACTGGTCCAGGACAGGAGCGCTGGCCGGGCTCCCTGCCTCCATGGCTAACTCAGAGCCACAGACTTCTCTCCAGCTTCTGTTGAGGTTCAAACTGAGCAGGTTGCTGGGTGAGACCACACTCAGGCTTAGCTCTATCCCTCACCTTCCTCTGTTTCCTCAGTTCCCTCTCCAGGGGACTCTCAAGCAATACTTTGAAGAGCTTTTCTTTCCAGAGTGGCTTCTGATCAACACTCTGTGCTCTCTTCTCCGTTATTCTGCTCCACCAACACCTGTAGGATTGAGGCCTCTTTTCCCCTAGCACACAGCAGAGGGTAACAGGTTAGGGAGTGACTGCCCACTCATAGCTGGAAAACAGGAGAAGAAGCAAGAGTGTGACAGTGAATCTGCCAAGACCGAAAGATGGACCTGAGAACAAAGCTCCCCCGGAGAAGCTCTCTGCCATCTGGGTTGTCTGTTCTGAGTTGTCAGGGACTAAATCCCTAAACCTCAAATGGAAGCCAAGGGCAAGGCATGCACTCCCCAAATGGCAGCTTACTCTGTACTGGCTGGGTTTTGTCCCTTGATCTGGAAGGAGCACATTGATCAGCTATCTTGGGAGCCTCTGGACACAAGACTGACTGATTAACAGAACTTTTGATTGTGAATCAGGAGGAGTCAACTACATCAGGAAGAAGCTGAGGAAGATGAAATAGGAATGCAGATTAAACAGAAGCCACCTAAGAGGTAGGAACATTGTAGATGGGAACAACGCCACTAGACCATGGCAAATGAGAGACCCCAAAGGAAGAGAAGGATGGACAGTGGCATCAAAGGTGAGCTCTTTTCAATGCTCACGTGGCTCATTGAAGCTCTTGGAAGCCAATTTTTAACACACTGGGACTAGAAAGTAAACCACTGTGGCTGAAAAATAGTTGTAAAGGGCCAGGCATGATGGCACACACCTGTAATGCCAGCATTTGGGAGGCTGAAGCAGGAGGATCACAGCGAGCTTTAGGCCAGCCTGGGCTATATTGTGAGCTCAAGGCCAGCCTGTACTACATAGCAAGAACCTGTCTCAAAAAGAAAATAAAAGTCAGCCCTCCCTTCCTGTAAGCCAGCAGCAGCCACGCAGGCTGGTAAGAGAACCAAGAAGTCAACCCACACCTTCCTGTGAGCCAGTCAACACTCAGGCTGGGAGACAAGAAGAGTCCACCCCCCTCCCCCAGGGGAAGGCAACTGGCTGATTTGGAGAAACACAGGCTGGGATGATAGCAACTGAGGTACAAAAACAATGCTTGTATTGATTGATTGACTTTGCAGACCTGGGGCTGCTAGTCTGAGCATCCGTTTGGAGGATAACAATATGTAATAT
Source organism: Dasyprocta punctata (assembly GCA_004363535.1). Lineage (NCBI taxonomy): Eukaryota > Metazoa > Chordata > Mammalia > Rodentia > Dasyproctidae > Dasyprocta > Dasyprocta punctata. Next base: position 16,122 of record RJWM01029588.1, on the reverse strand, counting down.
AGCAACTATGGGGGATTTCCTTCTGCCTTATTTTTGAAATCCAATATTGTTCTCACTGTTCTGTTTTGTTCCATTTTATTGTTTTGTTTTATTCCCTTTGAAATAAAAAAAGAAAAAAATGGTAGTTGTAAAGTAGATTCTACAAATGAAGGATATTATTTCAAGGAGTTAAATAGTTGCTAGCTTGAGGACTAGGTAGGATTCATTTTCCTCATAGATACAGGAAGATTTAACTAAGGACAAGGGACAGTTAGCAAGGGAAAGGGTAAAACTAGAAACAAGTCAGAGGAAAATGAAATATGCACAACTAAGCATAATGCTGCATTTCACTTGGTGGTGGTGATTTATCCAGGCCAGCTTTGATCACGCTGTGGGGAAGCTTCTCCGTGTGCTGTTGGGGTTGTGTGTGATGCAAGGAGGCCACGCTGTGGTGACAGGGAGCAGTGCCTCTGTGCAATCCACTTCATACCAATTTCAACATTTCCATGGTCTTGTTACTTTGTTCTTAGCATGATGCTCTAGTATAAGCTACTTTTTGAGTAATATATAATAATTAATAAAAAATTAAGATCAAATGTGCAATTTAAATTACAAAAAAGCAATAGTGGGGAGAATAAAAAGAATCCAAAACATGTTATAGGACCAAAATACATAACTCTAAAATTTATCTGAAGGTGGGTATGGTGTGCATGCATGTAATTGCAGCACTCTCAGAGGCTAAGGCAAGAGGGTTGCAAATTCAAAGATGACTAAACAGCTTAGTGAGATGCTGTCTCAAAATTTTTAAAAAATTAAAAGGTTTTGGAATTAGCTCAGCAGGGGAAGAAAACTGGCACACACCTGTAATCTTCAGTGGCACATCATAATCAGATGAGCCAGGAGGATCACTGAAAGTTTGAGGCCAGTCTCAGCTACATAATAAGCTCAAGGTCAATCTGAATCACATAGTCAGACCCTGTGTTGAAAAAGAAAAAAATAGCTGAAAACTTGTACTACATCTAAATTAGCTTGTAAATTATGTAAACTTTTAATTATGGTTTTATAGTCTCTAAATAAAAATGTTTCAACTTTTTTAAACAATAGAATTCCAAAACAGGTTCAAATGACAATAGATTCTCAATAAATTCTTACTTGATTTCAAATAACAGATCAAAGACTTACTCTGAAAATTCTATAAAATAGACCTCTCTAGGTTAATTGCATAAGATTCTAAAACTGTCCTTATTGACCATTGTAACAATGGTATCAACAAAAAATTGTCTTCGAGTACATCATTTAACTACTAAAAATGCTCTTCAAAATAGGGCAAATGTTTCTCTAATATTTCAATGATGATTAAGATGATAATGCAAGATTTGTGGGAGGGAGTACATTTTAGAAATGTTATTGTGTGCAGGTTGTGAAGCTACTATCAATAATTCACAGAGAACTTAACAAACTTAGAGGACAAACACGAAATGAAACCCATGTTCATGGGTACCTGACGAGTAGATTAAATCTGGTGAGTTGATATTGTGGAGTTGGGATCATATGTTAATCTAATCTGCCATCTCCTAGTCCCTAAACCCTAGGAAAAAGGGAAGCCTGACCAGTTGCTAATATGTGATGATTATAACGAGTGAATGTCATAACTTTACCACACCTGATGCGTGGACTTATGCAGCCCCTGGGTGTCAGAACCTCTTGCTGGACTCTGCTCAAAGTTAGAAGAAAGAAGGAAAGCAACTTTAAATCAGGGGTCTACTCCTCGTCTGCTGGAAAAATCTGAGGACCCTCACTTACAGAGTCCACAGAGAAGAATAACGTTTCTGCTTTGTGGGAGTGGCTTCCAGAGACTGTCATCCAATGAAGTTGCTTCAGCCAAAAAACCACGCCTCTGCATGATTCATTATGAATTTCACTGTGTTCTGTGCTATTAAAGTTGTGATAATATAGCTCCTGCTGTCTTTCTTACCTGTGACAAGAATGACAGCAGTGAAAGACTAAAGTAGCACAAGTGTCCTTGCTGAATGGAACAGATAGCATCTTTGAGAAGGACCGAGAAGAGAGCTGGGGTGAAAAAACTGGCCTTCTTGCACAAACTCAAAAGGTTCAATCCAGTGATTCCCCCAAATTCAGGAATTCGAGCCTCCATTTACTATTATTATTATTTTTTTTTTATCTTCAGCACTGAAACAGAGACAACTGAATTCAATGGTCTATAAAGTATTATTACGTGCAGCATGTCTAAACGTATTTCTAGGTGTGGAAACTGCCATTTTCTCAACTCCTTATGAAACTTTACAAAAAAGTCAGACTATCTTAGAGGCACTACAAAATGATTGATTGAGAAACCAGATCCTTCTGAAAAAGAAAACTTCCCTTTGGTTCTGAGGAATAGAATCTAAGAGGTGTATGTTTATAGTCTGAAGTCAGATGGGGTTTCAAATTCTGTCTTCATCCCTCACTAGCGGTTTCATTTGGGCAAACCAACTTGGCCCAGCTATACTCCTCTCACTTCTAAAAGAGAAATCAATGGCAGTGATGAACCTGCAACGCTTTGTGAGAGTTGAGGAAGATTACACAGATAAAGCGCTTAGCAGACACATTGCGAATGCCCAGCCAGTACCAGGGACAGTGAGATGCGAGCGAGGAAATGGTTGTTCCCGAGAATGCACGCTCCCTTCTTCGGGGTATTTACCACTGAATAAAAGAAAAAAATCACCTCCCACCCACTGACAGCAGGGGAGGAAAAGGGAGGGTATCGGGGAGCTGGTAAGAGCTCAAGAAGAAGACAAAACCCAGAAAGCAGAGCGCGGGCAGCGGAGCTCTCCTGTTTGGATGGGGCAGTAGGCCGCTGTTGGCGAAGCAGAGAGGCCACAGCAGAGAGGAGGCCGCGCAATGCGTGGCAGTCCTAGCTTTTGTACAAGCTAAGGGCAGAAATTGCAGAACAGGGGAGTCGGCGTGCAGGAGTTGAGAGCAGTATATTATTAGAAACGAGGCAGAGAGAGGAGAGATTGTGCCACTGCATGGTGCCACGACAGAGCAGGACAGTGACCCCATGACCACTCTGGTATTTTTAGAAGTGACACAAAAATAGCCTCACCGGGGGAACAAAGAAACAGTTATTATTGACATAGACCAAATGTGTCCCACTGCAGTCCTCCTCCCTGGCTTGCATCCTTGTGCCCGCGTAGCCGCCGCCCCAGATTCCTGCAGGCGCCCTGCACCCGGCTCCCAACGCCTGCGCCCTGAGTGGAGTCCTGTCCCACCAAACTCTCCGGAGCTCGGTCTCTTCCTGCTCCCTTGACAGGCAAGAACGCAACCTCTGCAAGGTTGCAGAACATTATGATATCAAAGCGTCCAGCGTCCCAGGCTCATTTCGGTTTTGTAAGTTCTTTGAGTTCGTTAACGGTGGATATGGAACGAGCTGGAAAAGAAGAAAAAGGACAGACGCTGGAATTTTCTAAACCGCGGCTGGGGTAAGGCAGCGAGGCACTGCTACCTCCTTCAGGGCACGTGCCTGGTGAAATGTCCCCCGTTCAGTAGGTGCTGAAACCCTAAGCTTATTCGGATGCTCATGCAAAATTACGTTATCAGCTCCCGGGAAAGCACGGTGTCCCGAGCGCCTGAGGCGCCGAGACCAGCAGTTCTCCCGAGGATGCCTTGGAGGAACTGCCGGGAAACTGGCCGGGGGTCCGTTTGGCTATCTGGGCAGAGAGACACTGGAATTTCAGTTTAGAAAATGAAAAAGGATGTGGCTATGGACGCAGTATAAAGGGAAGAACAGAACCAGAAATAGCAGGACATGATGTACTCGACATGGCATTCTTTTTGTGCAGAACCAATGCAAAATGAATTTTGCTGCAAGAGATGAGCCTGGCTCCGTGTGAGTTTGGAAGCCCATATGAATCTTCTTTTTTAAATTGGAATCCTCAAAATTCGGTGTCCTGCTTCCAGTGCACCATCTCATGGCGAAAATTGGAGAAGACGCCGCCCATTCTATTCATGATTCTTTCATCAGGGTCTTCCAAAAAAAAAAAAAAATTGTACTTGTGGTCTAATCAGAGCCAGTTAAACTCCAATAGATACAGCGCTTTTATTTTCTCCTTTAAAATTCTAAATTTTAGCAGCCCAACTTTTTAAATCTAAACCTTATAAAATGAAGCCAAAGAGCTGAGCATAGTGGTGCACGCCTGTAAGCTTAACACTCTTGGAGGCTGAAGCAGGAAGATCGCAAGATCGAGCCCAGGTGGCGGGACTCGCATGCCATCTGCCTGACCTGCTCAGGGCTCCACGGTGGTGGCCAGGTGGGCGCGGAGGAGAAGAGGTCAGGACCCCAAGGGCATCCTCCTGCCTCTGTGCCTGCTCCTCCCACCCTGTACTGTACTCTAATCCACCAAGATGACAGCTCGTTAACACAATTTGTTGCTTAAAACAATTAAAATTTTAAGAAAAAAATAGTTTCGTTGTTGTTATTGCTGTTGTTGGCAAAATTTATGTAAAATAGACACAATGAGCTGGGTGTGGTGGCACACACCTGTAATCCCAGCAGCACTGGGTGGGTGGGGGGTGGTGGCAGAATTGCCACAAGTTTGAGGCCAGCCTGAGCTACATAGTGAGACTCTGTCTCAAAAAAACAAAAAAATTAATAACATAAATAATAATAAAAAGTCATTTTAAAAATCATAAAGTAAAGTAGATATATCGACTTTCTGAGTGCGTCTTCTGTGTCTTCCAAATTTTTCTTAACAAATATTTAATTTAGGCCTGGCACAGTGGCACATGCCTATAATCTCAGCACTTAGGAAGCTGAGGCAGGAGGATTACTGCAAGTTTGAATTCAGCCTGGGCTACAAAGTGAGTTCAAGGCCAGCCTAAACTGCATAGTGAAACTCTGTCTCAAAAAGACAAAAAAGAAAACCCAAATATTTAATCCAACAGTCTATAGTCTTTTATTTGTTGTTGTTGCTTTCTATTTTTACAGTACTGGAGATTGAGCCAAGGATCTTACCCTGAGCTACATCCCTGGCCCTTTATTATTTTTTATTTTGAGATAGGGTCTTGCTAAATTATCTAGGCAGGGTTTTAACTTTCACTATGGCATATTACTCAGATTCTTTTATCAATCACTACTTTTTCATGATGCCATTATGAGGTTTTTCTTTCTTTCTTTTTTATTTGTGTAAAATACTAAGAATTTCACACCAAACTACATCCCCAGTCCTTTTCATTTTATTTTTATTTTGAGACAAGATATCACAGTCCTGCCTCAGTCTTATACAGTATTAACATTAGAGCCATGCACCACTATAACCAGTTTAATTTCAAAAATTAGGTGTTTACGGGGGAAAGAAATCTCCTGTCTGAGAGAGAGACAGAAGGGATCCCCAGTGGGTTGCTGAGGACCCCGCCTTTTCTAGGGATTTTATAGAGCAAAACCACAAGGCAAGGCAGGTGCAAGGCGGGGAAAAATGGAAAATCGCAAAGTGGGCATGAGGTGGGCCAGAACTATGGTCAACCAAGGAGACCATAGTAATTACTACAGTAACATTCATTATATGGAGGTCCAATGGGGAAGCCAGTCGTGTAGCAAGCCAGCAGGGAAGAGAACAGGGGCTTTTCCTGTAGGGAGCTGGGTCAGTGGCTCTTTCTGGCTTCCTCAAGGTGAGGATACCTGTTTAGAATATCAGTCCCTGATGCTTATCCTTAGGAAGTTTGTGGGTACATTTGTTTCATCATTTGTTGTGAGGCCTGACCCTCAGCAGCGGTGTCTGTCTGCCTGACAGTTGCCAGGTATCTCCTCTGTCTTCTGCACTGGTTCCTTGGAGGGCCCAGCCCTGTCTGACTGCCTGAAATATTTCTGTCTAACTTAGCTGTCTATAACAGTGAGGATGAGCGCTTTGCAGTGGAATGTGAAACTGTTGGGCTGGTTGGCCCTGTTTCCACACCCTACACAGAGAGAGAGAGGGAGAGGGAGAAGGGAAGCAGGGGAGAGAGCAGGAGGGGAAGGGGAGGGAGAACAGGCTCACCTCTGCTCCCCATCTGGGGAGCAGTGAGTCCAGGGGGTGCGGGGAGCACTGGTGTGCAGAAATCTCCCTGTGCTGATCGCTTCTCGTGACTTCAAGTGGCAAAGTCCAGGCACCTCCCCTGCAGGGCTGCAGGCCTGAAGGAGAAACCCTCACATGCTGCAAAAGCCTAGATGGAGGGCTGGGGCTATAGCTCAGCAGCGCAGTGCCTGCCTGGCAAGCATGAGGTTGTGAGTTTGATGCCTGGAACAACAACAACAACAACAACAACAAAAACCCTGCATGGAGAGTGACAGAGCACCGTGAGAGTGAAGTGTTCAAGAAAGAGAGGGGCTCCCCATAGACAAGTCATCAGAGAAAAGGAATAGGTACGTCGAAATCTCCAGGACCGAAAAGAAGTACTGCTGGTGTGGTGGCACACACCTGTAATCCCAGCACTTGGGAGGCTGAGGCAGGGGGATTGTTGAGAGTTTGAGGACAGCCTTGGCTATACAGTGAGTTCAAGGGCAGTCTGAATGACATAGTAAGACCCTGTCTCAAAAAAAAAAAAAAAAGTTGAAAAGCAGTGCTACATAAACAGTTAGACATCCATCTAAGCAGAACTAACTGGTAAGAAAGTAGCTAGCCTTTTGTTTACAAGCCAGGCAGTAGAGTGTTTGTAATCCCAGCACTCTAGAAGCTGAGGTAGGAGGATGGCAAGTTCAAGCCCAACCTGGGGAAATTAGCAAGATATTATCTCAAAACAAAAAATACAAAGGGCTAGGGGTATAGCTTGGTATGAAGGCCATGAGTTCAATCTCCAGCACTACAAAGACTAAAGAAAGTAGTTAAAAGTTTTTGAAAGGCCTGGGATGTAGTTCAGTGTGAAGGCTCTAGGTTCAATTCCCAGTATGGAAGTAGGGGGAGCCCTATTTACAAAATTCCAATGTAAGAGCTCTAGGCAGGCATGGCAGTGCACCCCTGTAATTCCAGTATTCAGGAAACTGAGGCAGGATTGTGGAGACAAGGCCAGTCTGAGTACATGGTAAGACCTTGCTTGTCTCAAAAGATAGAATAAAGTCAGCTGGGTGTGGTGGCGCACTCCTTTAATCCCAGCACTTGGGAGGCTGAGGTAGGAGGAGCATTGTGAGTTCGAGGCCGGTTTGGGCTACAACTCGAGTGCAAGCCCGGCCTGAGCTACATAGTGCGACCCTGTCTCAAAAAACTAAGGCCAGGAATTTGGCTCAATGGCTTAAGCACCTGTCTGGCAGGCGCAAAGTTGTGAGTTTGATCTCCGGTGCTGCAAAATATAAATAAATAGATAAAGTAAAAAATAGCAATAGAAACAAAAGGCACTGATCTGCCTCTACCGAAAATAACCCATTATTGTGCACACGTGCGTGCACGTGTGTGTGTGTGTGTGTGTGTGTGTGTGTGCATGATTTTCTTCCTAGTTGCTTAGAAAGACAGACACATGGTAGACAAGGGGTTATGTATTCATCACCTCTGAGAACTCCAGGGGTCTTCAGAAGGCAATTAAGAGCTAGCTCTTTGTGTAGACCACAGTCTTGCTAAGGAAATAATCATCTACACTGTAAAATAACTTATATAAACCAGTCATCTGATCCCCAAACTCCTTTTGGGAAGCAAAAGCCACAGTGGGCTAAGGGCTCAGAAGTCAACAGGACTTCAACTGGATGCAGAGAAAATAAGATTTGCAAGGTTTCTCTGGAGTACAGCAGTGTGCCGGGAGAGGGGGACAAATATACAAAGATGAAATCTCCCAGGGATCTGCAGTCTAGGGACAGGTGCTTGGCTGATCATACAACACAGTGCTGCCACGGAGAAGAATGAGAGAAACTGCTCAAAAAGGAGGAAACCACAACAGCCAGGAAAAAGACTAGAAAAGGCAGGCTCTCACCTCAGTGAGGTGCTGTGACACCAATGAACTGATCAGCTAACCAGTGCTTATAAAATAAGTGCACAGTCAGCCACAAGTGGTGACGCCTAACTGTAACCCTAGCACCCTGGGAAGCTGAGGCAGGAGGACCTCAAACCTGAGTCCAGCCTGGACAACTCAGTAACTTAATGAGACCCTGTCTCAAAATTAAAAAAAAAAATGTACCTCAGTGAGAAGGGCCTGAGTTCAATCCCTAGTACAACAAAAATAAATAATATAAAAAATAAAATGAGCTAAGTACGTAGTGAAAAAATAACCATCAACTAATTGTAAAAGCAAACATCTGTTTGATTGGTAGTTAGGAGAACTTAAACTCCTCAGATTTACTAACGGCCATCTTTAAAATTCAAGTTATTTGGGAATTGGTTTTTATGTTTGAAAATCGAGGAGTAGAGCAGATAACTAAAGTTCGGCACGCAGCAAGGGGCGCCCAACCTTAGAAACCTAGCAGCTGCGACTGACTTGCTATGCTCCAAAATTTCAGCAGAGGGCGCTCACAGCGATGGCTATTTCCGGCTCTTGCGGCAATCCATTTTATCTCAGGGAATTACAGTACCCAAAATATCCACAAGGTGACAGTAACACCTAGCTAAAAGAACATCTCGAGTCGAAGTTCTGAGAATCAGGATTGAGGGGCCGCTGTCTATGGAGGGAGTCCCTTTCCCTGCTCTCCGGAAGCCACCGAGGCCCTGGAGCTAGGAGGATCAAGGCCACACCTGAGGCCTGAGAGTGAAGAGCTGATCCCGTGGAGAACCAAGGATGGCAGAGGCAGCTGGCGAGAGAGGTGGTGTACATTATTTGAAGCATTGTCTGAGGTGTTAGGCGACCTGGGCAGAGTTCAATCCTTAGTCCCTGGTCTTTCCACAGGCCAAGCAGAAAGCCAGCTCTGCTACCCAAAAGGGGCTTTGTGTTCTAGCCTTGCTCTTGATTGATACAGAAATGTGACTTTTGCTATGTTCTTTATAACTGAAAGTAAGCTGAAAAGACTTGATTTTATTTTTAAAATTATTTTATTTTATTTTGTTTGTTTGTTTTGGTACCGGGTATCGAACTCACAGCCTCGTGCCTGCCAGTCAGGTGCTTACACCCCTGAGCTAAATCCCCGGCCCTGTTTTTTGAGACAGGGTCTTAGCGTGCAGTTCAGACTGGACTTGAACTCACTTTGTAGCCCAGGCTGGTCTCGAACTCACAATGATCCTCCTGCCTCAGCCTCCTGAGTGCTGGGATTACAGGTGTATACCATCATGCCTGGCTTTGATTCATTTTTAACACAGGACAATATGAATAATTTTTCCAGTCATTAATAAACAGTAGTTTGATAACCACAGCAACAGTGGCACATATTTTTCCTGCCATTTAAATAGCACATAAGGAGCCCCTGCCAAGCATACGAGCACCCTGGGTTCCATCCCCAGCACCACAAAATAAATAACGACATAGAGCAGGAGCGTTTCCTAACTGACTGTAATCTTAATCAGGGCACCTTGAATTAGAAATAACAGAATTTTCTTTCAAATTGAGTTAAAAAGAAAACAGATAGATTTTCAATGTAATAAGAAGTATTTCAAATAACCCAAAGACAAGAAATTTCATTAAATGATACAGAAGATAACCTGAAGACTGTTGGGAATTAAAGCAATTACTCATCAAGGTTTAGCACCCTTCATTCAAAACCCTGAAATTTGAAATGCTCCAAAATCCAAAAGTTTTTGAAGGCCAGCAGGAGGCCACAAGTGGAAAATTCCACACTTGATCCCATCGGGTGAGTCACAGCCAAAACACAGGCCCAATAAAAATACAAAGTTACCTTCCTGCTAAGCATGCGGGTTTTATAAGAAACAGAAGTGAATTTCATGTTTAGACTTGGGTCCTTTCTGCACTGGACCCCTCACTCTTACACCCAAATATTCCAAAGTCTGAAAGAATCCCAAATCTGAACTGTTTCTGGTCAGAAGCACTCTGGATGAGGGGCTGAACGTGTGCTTATTTTTCTCCCTGCAGCCTTGATGCTGTTATTCTCCTTGCATATCCAGGGTGCTGCCGGTTTCTCATGCCTGGCTGTCTCCCATCTTCCCCTCTTCCACTCTCAGATTCACACATCCCCAGCTCTAGGGACCAGAAGAGACTGATCAACATCTTTGATTCCTGATTTCTGACCTCTGAGAGACTTCGACCCGGCCTGCCTGCAGCTATAAGATGACTACGCATGAACAAGGTGATGATTATCAAAGACAAATGTTCTGAGATGTGCAGGTGATACCCACACAAAAACACTTTTCTGGAAAATGAGAAAAATAAGTGATTCATTTACAAAAACTTGATGAAGCCTGTAGCTCAGTCACTAAACTCTTTCCTAGCGTATGCAAGGCCGTGGGTTTGATTTCCAACCATGCAAAATCAAAAAACAAAACAGACCAAAGAAAAACAGAAAAAAAAATGTGAATTATTAGAAAATCTGGACGAAATTCTAAATCATTCTAAATTTGTCACATCCACATCCTTACCCAACCCATGGTGATAATAATAAAGTCGTAATGCAAGGTGCAGATTTTTAGTTTTCACAATATTTGAAATTAGGCTAGAATTAGAAATTTTTGAATTTATATTCATAATATATTTACACTTCACCTGACTACTTTTAATCTGAACTATTTCAGGGATATAGCTCAACAGCACAAGTGCCTACCTGGCAAGTGCAAGGTCCTGAGTTCAATTCCCAGAACTGAAAAAAATAAAGCAAAAAAAAATGTGTTTTGATCCTAGAGCAAGAATAGAAATACACTTAAAATCACAGAGGACTAACTTCAATTTTATTTTTGTGAGTCAGGGTCTCATCATGTATTTCAGACTGGCCTCGAACTCACAGTGATTATCCTCCCTTAGTTTCCCAAGTGCCGGGATTATAGGCATGAACCTCCATGCCTGGCCTGAAATTTGACAGCTAGAAAAATTTCTTAATAAAAGTGGAGTCACTGAAACAAGTTGCCATCTGCAGTGAGCACTTCTGTCCTGGAGAATGTTCCTTAGGTAATAAGGCAGATCTAGAAAAAAAAAAAAAAAAAATATATATATATATATATATATATATATATATCCAGATCAGAAAAATTCAAAATAAAAACATTCTCAAGCTGTTTACAAGTAACAGTTATTACTTCATCTAGCAAAACAGAAATAGAAACATTACCAATGCATTCAAGTGCAAGATACATTCAAAAGCTAAATTGCACACTGCCTAAACCCTACATCAGTGGCTCTCTAAGCGTAGTCTGCTTCGTAACCTCCAGAAGGGCTTGTCCAGACAAATGGTGCCTGCCTGCCTCCTCCCTCCTTTCAACTTTCTGGTTTTCTCAGACTAAGCTATAAGGCCCAGTGACTTACATTTCTAATAAGTTCCCAGACAACACTGTGCTGCTGGGCTTGTGTGACACTTTGAGAATCCCTGCTCTAAGCTCCAGAGAAACTCTGTCTAAGTGTTGTTTTTCAGGCTCATAAAGAGTTGTAACCACCACCACCAAAGGCACCAAAAAATCATAAGGAAACAAACAGCAAAATGTTTCACTGACTTAATTCTCAGGGTCCTTGTTTACTCCAGTTAAAACTAGGGATAATGTGCATGTCAGCTTTCCCACAGCTGGAAGGAAATACCTGACGTTCACAGTTTAAAGGAGGACAGGTTTGATTTGGCTCATGGTTTGGGGGATCCAGTCCATGGTTAGCTGGCTCCTAGGCAAGGACATGAGGGCAGAGGGGAGCTCATAGCAAAGCTGTTTCTTTCATGGCATCAGCCAGGAAGGAGTCAGGGACTTTGTTTTATGCTCACAGTCATAGTTCCATGACCTCCCCAGACACACCCAGAAGTGTGCTTTATAACCCCTGAGGAAACTCTCACAGCAATCAGGTTGACAATTAACCTCAATCTCACCACAGTATTGTTGACAGAACTAAAAATATGTAGATATACTAGGCATACTGGCAGATGTGTAATCCCAGTACTAGAGGAGGTGGAGGCAGGAGGCTCATGTTCAAGCCCAACTTGGGCAATTTAGTGAGACTCTGTCTCTAAATAAATAAATTAAATGTAAAAGTTCTGGGGATATAGGTTGGTGTGAAGGCCCTCTGCTAAATTCCTTACTACCACCACCAAGGGGATATATATATATTTCACAACAGACACAGCGCATGCTCTGAGTGAAAGCTAAAGAGCTAGCATCCAGGTTAGTCAGGCATATCTAAAAGACACTGCAGGCTTGCTTCCAGTATCACAGTAAAGCAAGTCACATAATTCACCAATGTGTATCAAATTTGCTTACCCTGTACTGTAATCTATTCAATGTGGAATAACATTATCTCAAAAACTGTATAGATCTTAATTTAAAAAATGTTTTTGTACAGCAATGCATATAGGTGCATGCCTGTGATTCTAGTATTCTAGGAGGCTGAGGCAGGAGGATTACAGCTCAAGCAACTTTAGCAAGACCCTGCCTCAAAAAAAAATGTAAACTAGAAGTGGGTGCAGAGGATGTAGCTCAGTGTGAAAGTCCTGGATTCCATCTCCAGTAACTCCAAAAATATGTTTTAGTGCTAAAAAAAAAAAATGGTTAATGATCTTCTAAATCTTCACAAAATTGTAATCTTTTGACTTGTAGGGGTCTTGTCTCCAGGTTGATGGCTGCTGATTGGTAAGGGTTGGGGGTGACTGCTGCATTTTCTTAAAAAATAAGAGAGAGAGAACAATGAACAATGAGGCTGCACCGCTGGCCTCAGCCTTATTTTCTCATCCCTGAGACAAAACACTTGTTACTTTTTACTCATTGCTGAGACAAAATACCTGATGCCCAAAATTAGGGAAGGAAAGGTTCATTTCTTACAGTTCTTGGGGGTTTCAGTCCATACACATTGGCTCCAAGGCAGCATGGTGTGGTGAGGCAGTCAGTCATGGCAGCCGCCAAGCAGCAAGGCGAACTGGCAAGAGAGAGAGAACAGAACACCTGCGTTCCTCTCGCCCTTACTGTGTATGTCAGCTCCACCCCTGGGTAGGTGCAGCACTCACATCACCAATCCCAGCACTAGACGACAAACCAATCACAAATGCCAGACTCAGTCCCATCCAAATTACATGAGGGTTTGGGGAGACACAGGATCAAACCAACACAGCACCCAACACCACAACTCAAAGCAGGTTGACTGGGGCTCAGTTCATAATCAGCTGGTGCCAGGGCATGGGGCAGCTGGGGAAGGAGAGGTGACCTTTGAGTTCAGACCATAGTGACTCTGACTCCCAGACTGCCCCACTGCAGCAGCAAGTCATCGTGACGCCCACTCCCACAAGACGCAGCTGCGCACGTGCTCAGGTGGCAGGGGGTCAGTCCCAGCATCATGTCCTCTGCTCATAGCTGTGCTATTCCCACCCCATCCGCTGTCCCTTCTTCCCCTGAAGTCATGAATGCCCCCCTCTTCCCCGTCATCTCTGTGGTTGGAATCAACTTTTTCCAAACTCTTCTTCATGCTGATAATGGGCACTCTTTCACAAACCACACATGTCCTCATGAAATCTGGAATGGTGGACTTTTTTTTTTCCGGAAGGTTTTCAATTTACTTTGCCTAGATCCTTCAGAGGGATCAGCTATGGCAGCCATAGCCTTATAAAGTGTGAGTGTGTGTGAGTGTGCATGTGCGTGTGTGCATGTTGAGAACTGAACCCGGGGCCTTCACACCGAGCTCTGTTCCCAGCTCTTTCCATTTTGTAGTTTGTGACAGGGTCTCAATAAGTCACAAAATTCTCCAGACTGAGCTCAAATCTGCAATCCTCCTGCCTTAGCCTCCCAGAGTGCTGGGATTACAGGCCTATATCAAAATGTATTTCTTAATAAGTCTTTAAAGTTGAAATCACTCTCTGTTCCACAGTAAATACATGATTCTCATTGTACTTCCCATCAGAGCTCTTGGGTCAGGTGCAGTCAGGGAGTAGTAATGTTTTCAAAGGGCCCTTTTCTTCCTGAGTAGTAGCCTTCGGTGGTGGGTTTGGAGCATTCAGGGCCCGTGTTGTAAACAGGCGCACCACATCCAGGACTTGCGGTCCCATGTGTAGCATGCAGGCAGTGTGTACAGTATAATTCTTAAGGGCCCGAGGTGTTCAGGATGGCCAATGAGCATTATCTTCAACTTAAAGTCACCAGCCGCGTTCACTCCTCATGAGAGAACCAGCCAGGCTGTTGAAGCCAAACACTGACTTTTCCTCTCCTGTTATGAGCATTCAGCACAGCATTACTTTCCAGCAGGGTCTCGTGGCTGCCTTTCTCAGTGATGTTAGCTCGGCCCTCTGAATAACCTGTGATAGCTGCTGCATCACTGTTTACTTCACTTTGAAGTTTTGTGTTTTGAAGACAGCTTCTTGCCTTAAACCTCATATATATACCAACCTCTGCTAGCTTCAGACTTTTCTTCCACAGCTTCCTCATCCTGCTCTGCCTCTGTAGTTTTGAAGGCAGTAGAGCCTTGCTTGCAGGTTTTGACTTACAGAAATATTGTGGCTGGTTTGATTTTATTTTCAGACACTAAAATTTCTCAATGTCTGCCAGGTGTGGTAGTACATGCCTGTGATCCCAGCACTCAGGAAGTTGAGGCAGGAGGATTTCAATGAGTTCAAGGCCATCCTGGACCACAAAGAAAAACTTTTAATATGTGTTTTGTTTTGTTTTGTTTGAGACAGGGTCTCAGTGTGTAGTTCACGCTGGCCTTAAATTCACTGTGGCGCCCAGGCTGGCCTTGAACTCGCACTGAGCATCACAGTATTTATCTCATTTTGTGTTCGTAGAAAGAGTGTTAGCTTTCCCACCTGCCACCCAAAACCATAACAAAACAAACATCACCAACCCCCACAGTATGTATGATAAGGAAAAAGCTCGGAATAGTGCAAGGATTATCAAAATATGACTCAGAGACATGAAGTGAGCAAGTGCTGCTGGAAAACTTTCAGTCTGCAGAATCTGCAGTATCTGCAGAACACAGTAAAGCAGGACAGGTCTGCTGGAGGCAAAGGGGAAAACAACTGCTCGAACTGTTGCATGCTCGGGAAGAAGTGTGGTGTACGGAAATTGCCAGAGATTTATTCAGCAGCTCACCCAGTGTTGTAGACAGGTCTGCCATCTACTAATGTAGAATCTGAGGCTGCTGGTTCCACTGTGCACTGATTTTCAGAATACCTTGCTATGTAGCCCAGGCTGCCCTCAAACTCACAGCAGTCCTCCTGCCTCAGCCTCCAAGTGCTGGGATTACAGATGTGCACCATCACACCTGGCCAGAATACCTATGGGATCCAGTGCTGAGAACACTTTCAAAACAGTGTTGTAGTCACTGTCTGAAACAATTTAATACAGGACACACAATTTATAGGATTATTTTATAATAGTCACCCAAAGAGTCAAATGCAAAAGAGTGCAGGAAATCTGTCCACACACTAAAGACCCAAAGAATCCAGCTGACAGCCTGGATCCCACAGCAATGTTCCCCACGAGTCCAGCTCAAGACCTAGAACCCATGGCAGTGTCCTCCACAAGTCCAACTGGAGGCCCAGAGCCCACAACAATGTCTCATGCAGGACTGTATCAAGGACCTGCGCTGGCAAGGTCCAAAGGTCAGTGGTGGAAGCTAGAAAGCCTGAGCCAGCAGGGTGAAGGATCTGTGCTAGTGGGCTGAGGGTTCTGCACTGGAGCCAAGAAACGATGCTCAAGGTAAGGACCCAAGCTCTCCTGAAAAGAGCCACAGCCTTCCTCAGGGATGGCAAGGTCCTGACCTCCTCCAATGATGAGAACAGCCAAGTTCATGTCAGGAAAATCAGCACAACATGCTTCTCCAGGAGAATCAACAGCACACCATTCTCCCCTCCAGTTCTCCTTTTTATGTTGTTGGCAACAATCCTCAGGTGGGCCTTCCACACCCAGCACCACACTGACTCAGTTCAGCTGGGTGCTACACCTTGCCCATCAGTTATCAATCCACCACAGACAGCATAATTAAAAGGACCAGGGTGCAGTGGGCATTCAGCCCATTCAGCCCTGATATGATATTTACCTCATATCAGGGGTTTGATGTGTGAAGGGAGTTTAATTCATTGAGCCATCATGACAGCCCTGTGATCATTATCACCGCAAACATCATCACAACTGTAACATC
>RJWM01029587.1:0-24314 GCA_004363535.1 Dasyprocta punctata | reverse complement strand
GGCGGAGCGTTGTGAGTTCGAGGCTGGCCTGGGCTACAACGCGAGCGCAAGGCCGACCTGAGCTACACAGTGCGACCCTGCCTCAAAAAACCAGGGCTGGGAGTTTGGCTCAGTGGCTTAAGCGCCTGTCTGGCAGGTGCGAGGTTGTGAGTTCAATCCCCAGTACCGCAAAAAAAAAAAAAAAAAAAAAAAAAAAAAACTTTTGATGTGTTTTCAGAACACTCAATGTGTTTATTTTGAATCGTACATTTGGATTTATTATGTATAGATTGCATTCTGATAAATTCTGTGAATGCAGTATGCATATATATTTAGATGACACCAAAATTTTAGATTATTTGCAAAAACTGAACTAGTCTATAAGCTTCTTCTTTTTTTTTTGGTGCCAGGGATTGAACTCACAACCTTGTGCTTGCCAGGCAGGTGCTTATGTCACTGAGCTAAATCCCTGGCCCTCTATAAGCTTCTTGATTTGCTTCTGATTGTTAAAATTTTTTTCCTTATTATGTTATGCTGTATACCACTGCATGAAAGTGTCTTGTTCATGTCAGTGTTTGTATAGTATCCTTTTTACTTTCATTAGTGCATGTTTGCAGTACATAATGATTACATTCACTGTAGGGAATTGCTACATCTACATAATAGGTTTCAGCTTCCTTCTTTTTCCCCCTTCTTCCACCCTCCTTTTATTTTTCCAGCATCAGATTTGTTTTTTTATCTTACAAGACCTCACAAAGTTAATTTTTCTTTTTTTTTGAGACAGGGTCTTGCTATACAGTTCAGGCTGGCCTTGAACTTGTGCTGCTATTCCTGCCTCAGCCTCCCAAGTGTAAGATTTACAGGCGTGTGTCACCATTTCTGGCCCTTATAAAGTTGATTGTCATATACAGGTTGAAAACTAGGTTAATAGGCCAAAGAACATTTAAAAAATGTAAGACAGTTGTACTCAGTTGAGGTACATTTTGAGATACATTGTCTGTGCTGAATTATAGTATCTTTTTTTTCCTCATTTTCCATATTATGTCTTTCAACATATATACAGAGTTCATATAAGAGAAACCATGCAGTGTTCAAACTTGTGTGTCTGAGTTACTTAATGTTATACTCAAGATGCACCCATTTTCCTACAAATGACTCAAGTTTTATCCTTCTTTATGGTACAGCAGTACACTATTGTGTATAAAGACCACGTTTTATTTATCTGTTCATCTGTTGATGGACATATAGGCTGCCTCCAAGATTAGCTATTAGGAGTTGTGCTGCTAGAAACAGGGGCATGCATGCATCACTGTGGTATGATGTTTTTAACTCTTGTGGGAAGAAACCTTTTAGGAAAATAGCTGGGTCAAATGGAATTTCTACTTGTAGTTTTTTTGCAGAATCTCCATACTGAGCTGGGTATTTAGCTCAGTGGCCTAAACGCCTGGCAGGTGCGAGGTTGTGAGATTCATCTCTGGTACAAAAAAGGGAATCTCTGTACTGATTTCCATAGTGATTGTATTAGTTTACAGTTCCATCAACAATGGAGATGGCTTCCTTTCTCCCTGCAGCCTTGTCAGCATTTATTATTGGTTGAGTTCTTGATGGCAACCATTCTTTCTGGAGATGGAGTTTCAGTGTTATTTTAATTTGCATTTCTTGAGTGGCTAGTGATGTTGAACATTTTATTTATTTATTTATTTATTTATTTATTTTTTTTGCAGCACCTGGGATTGAACTCACAACCTTGCACCTGCCAAGGCAGGTGCTTGAGCCGCTGAGCCAAACTCCCGGCCCTCGTTTTTTGAGGCAGGGTTGCTCTATGTAGCTCAGGCCGGTCTTGCGCTCTCGTTTTAGCCCAAGCTGGCTTCGAACTCACAGTGCTTCTCCTACCTCAGCCTCCCAAGTGCTGGGATTAAAGGCATGCGCCACCACACCCGGCTGAACATTTTTCTATATATTGGTCGCCCCTATTTCTTTATCTGAGAAGTGTCTATTTCAGATGTTTTAATTGGGTCTTTAAACTTGGGAGGTCTTTTATTTTTTGAGTTCTTTATATATTCTAGATATTAGTCCTTTGAGGAATAGCAAAAAAAATTTTTTCCCATTCAGTAGGTTGTCTTTTTATGATTGGTTTCCTTTGCTATAGAGAAGCTTTTCAATTTGATATGATCCCATTTGTTGATTCTTGATATTTCACGTGTAGCCAGGATTTTGTTCAGAAACTCTTTGTCTATACCTATATCTTCAGAAGTTTTACCTATTTTGTCTTGTAGCAGAGTAGGTGTTTCTGTTCTAATATTGAGATCTTTAATCCATTTTGATTCTAGGTTAGTGCATGGTGAAAGATACTGGTTCAACCTTTGGTATGTGGATAGCAAGTTTTCCCAACACTATTTATTAAAGATGCTACCTTTCCTCCAGCAAAGGAATTTGGCCCTGTATTGTGCTCCTCTGATATCTTCCAATTTATTGCGCCTGATCTTTTTGAACCTTAGAATTCACTTAACTTGATATAGTTTTATGTTTATTTATCTATAAAATATAGTATTTAGAGAGTTAGAATTGGTATGTGAGACTTTTGTTTGTGGGGTATTGGGCCTTGAACCTAGGGTCTTTGCACTGAGCTACATCCTCAGCCCTTACAAAATTTTTAGATTTTGAGACAGGGTATTGCCAGGTGTCTTGGTTACTTTTCTCTCGTTGCTGAGTCAAAATACCTGACACCCAAAATTAGGGGTGGATAGGTTTATTTATCTTACAGTTTTTTGGAGGTTTCAGTCCATACTCACCTGGCTCCAAGGCAGGGTGGCGTGGCACAGTGGGGTAGCCATTCATGGCAGCCACAAACAGCCAGAGCAAACAGGGCAAAAAAGGGGCTAAGTAGGCCTCCTTCCCTCCCTTATACTGTATGCTGGCTCTGCCCCTGGGTGGGTACAGCACTCACACCTCCAATTCCAGTGCTAGACAACAAACCAATCACAAATGCTAGATTCAGCCACCTCCATGATTGCATGAGGCTTGGGGGGCCATCTGAACACAAACCATAACATCAAGTCACTAAATTGCCCAGGTTGGGTTCAAACTTACAATGTTCCTGCCTTAGTCTCCAGAGTGCTGGGATTATAGGTATGCACTATCATGCCTAGCTTGTATGAAACTTTTATTGTCCCTGTTTCATGGGCCTTAGAGGCTAGTGTTTTTCTTCTCTGATTTAAAGACTAAAGATACAAAATATATACTTTAAAACTCTTAAATTGCCTGTATTAAATTTTATTTCAGTAATATGAATTCAATTTCAGTAGGATTTGCTATCCAAGCCTGGTGGTACATGCCTGTCATCCCAGCACTTGGGAGACTGAGGCAGAGAGATCAGTTTGAGCCCATCCTGGGTAACTTAGTGACTGCCTCAAAGTAAAAAGTAAAAGTGTTGGGGGATATAGCTTAGTACCCCAAAAAAAGCCAAAAAAAAAAAAAAAAAAAAAAAAGGATTGCTATCTCAGTCATTTTTATGGGCATGTAAAAAATATTTTGTCATCTAAAACTTATCGCAAGAAAGTAAATAGAAATGAAGAGGGCTGGCGATATAGCTCAGTGGTACAGTGCCTGCCGGGCAAACTCAAGATCCTGAGCTTGATTCCTGGTACCAAAGAAAAGCCAAGAGACTTACTGATAGTAATTATATTAACATCTAATTATACAATTAATTGGTTCCAGGGCTAAGCGTTGAGTTTGTGTCTCCTGGTTTCCATCTGGTGCTCTTTCTTTATGTGATTTTTATAGGATTATTTTGTTATGTGAAACTAAAAACCCACTCTGAGGTGTAAAGTGTTTAAACTGCAAAGGAGACTATTGTAGAAAGTCTCTTTGTTCATCATGTTTTTATTCTTTATCCAGTTTTCTCCTTTTAATCTAGGAGCAACAGCTCAGTGCAGCTGTGAGGCTTATCTCTTCCCTATCTTGTGTCTTCTAGTTTGTACCTGTTCAAACTAGGTCTGGCTCCTCAGATCCAAGATCTGTATGGCAAGGTGGACTTCACAGGTAAGGATATAACAAACATAGCAGGAAATGTTTGATTTATGTGGAAATAGCCTTGGAAGTTGACAATAGCAATTTTAAAGAACTGGGGCTTTAGAAATACTCTGGCAAGAAAAATGAAGGGAATGGAAATAACTTGCTTCTCCTAGTATGCAAAAATACTGAACTTAGAATTCAGGCTGTGGTCTTTTATTTGTGACATGGGCATAACTGCAGAAACTCAGTTTTCTTATGTGTAATTTGAGAATAATATTAACATGCAACAAAATGTAATAGTGTTAGCATAAAACATTAAATGTTTGTGTGTGATGAGAAAAATGTCTTTCCCTTTCTCTTCTGGCTAGTACCTGTTCAGGGCAAATTAAAGGCAAGAGTGGAAAGTGAGGTGTTAGAGAGAGGACAATTTAGTAACTTTAAGCTGGGTGTGGTGGTGCATGCCTGTAATTCCTGCACTTGGGAGGCTGAGGCAAGAGAAACCCCATGAGTTTGAGGCCAGTCTGGGCTATGATGTGAGTTCAAAGCCAGCTTGAAATAATAGTGAGACCCTGTCCAAAAAAAAAAAAAAAGTTAGTAATTTTAACTTTTAAGCTTCTTTGGGTGGGTGTTTCTGTATGTGCAAGTCTGGTTTTTTGTGACTGTGACAGCATAGCTGGTGCTCTGAAACTTGGTAAGGAAAAGAGGTTTATTTAGCTCATAGTTTTAGAGGCTGAAAGTCCAAGATAAGTTGACCCCATTGGTTTGACCTCTGGAGAGAAACTGTCATTTGACATCTGGTGGGAGCACATCTGTGAGTGAGAGATCATATTGCAGGGCAGGAGCCAGAGCTGGGTGCAGCCAGTCTTGGTTTTCTTATAGCAGCTCTGTTTCTGAGAACTTGAGATCCCAAGGACCTCTCTTAATCCCGTCAGCAGTGTCTCCGAGGACCCGAGGGCCTCCCAGCAGGTTCTGCCTCTTCCAGGTCCCCAGCCTCTCATGTGAATGCATCAGACAAACCACATCCAGGTCTAATGTGTCAGGTGCCTGAACAGGGTTGGGGAGAAAGGGCAGCACCCTAATACAGCTAGGGAAAAGACAGATTCAATTTTTCCATTGGTGATTATTTTGAGACCTGGGAGGTCAAAAATATTAGTAATAAAGCTTTTTAGGTGTTTTTGTTTTAGTTTTTGTTTTTGAGACAGGCTTTTGCTATATATTCTAGGCAGACTTGAACTCACTGTGTAGCCTGGACTAGCCCCGAACTCATAGTGAGCCTCCCACCTCAGCCTCCCGAGTGCTGGGATGATGTATGTGTGCCATTATGCCCAGTTAGTAATAAATTTTGTGTCCGTGGTATTTTTCCTTCTAGGGAAGTTGTTCACCAGACTTGGGGAAAGGCCAAACCTTGGATATTGTTTTATCATTTGGCTTTCTGCCTTAAAACCAAGATTGCTGAGTAGTAGCTAGTGATTTGCATTGTAAAGGCTGAGATAACTGATTCACTTTCTAAGCTGCTTTAAAAGCTTCCATTTATTGTATTTCATTTATTTATTTTTTGATACCCTGGTATCCAACTCATGACCTTGTGCATGGCAGGCAAACACTGTGCCACTGAGCTATATCCCTGGCCTCTTAAAGCTTCCATTTATAAGTTTATTGTAGGAAATGCAATAAGCACCACTTTTGAAAAACTTTCCCATAATGCCTTTATAGCTATGTCCAAGACCCTGCTGATAGTAGTGGTGATTGCACATAGCAGTTGATGTGCTGTGTGCTTTCACATGTTATTCATTAAACTGTGGCAACAACTTTAAGAGTTTGGATGCTATTTTCAAGTTTAGGAATCTGTTTTCCTTCTCTGAGCTATGGAAAGGTGCATGACTGGGTCTTTATTCTTTCCTGTAGAAGAAGAAATCAACAACATGAAGATTGAGCTGGAGAAGTATGGAATCCAGATGCCTGCCTTCAGCAAGATTGGGGGCATCCTGGCCAATGAACTCTCTGTGGATGAAGCTGCATGTAAGGAGAGAGACATTTTCTGGGTTCAAATGGAATTGTTGGTACCATTTGCAGTAATTGCAACTATGGTGGTGTTCTTGGATGTTAGGAATTCTCCTAGAGAGTTTAAATCTGTAGTTGTAAACACTGCTATAGTCCCTTGTGCCCTTGTTACCTGGAAATGAATTATTGATTTTGGTTACTAGGAAAATGTTTAAAAAGTGGGTTCTACATTTCAGTGCCCATTGCAGTTTTTTCCCTCCATTTGGTATTTAGTAGGCAGTAAAGGGTGAACATTTTCATAGCAAATGTTTCTTGCAAAGTTCTCTTAGGGTTGTTTCTCTGTGCAACTGCAAATTCAGCATGGTTGACAGGAATAGCTATGGTTCTGTGTATCATAAAGAGGAGACCAGGTTTGAGAACCTAGGGTACTGTTCTATGGCTTCAGTTATTTTTCTGTCTCTGAAAAGGAGCCTTTCTTTATAATAGGCTGTTGCAATATTGTTCTATATATGTCATGTATACTGTTTAGTAATCTTGCCGTTCTGTGCTTTGTTTTTTTGTTTGTTTTTGTTTTTTATAGTACATGCTGCTGTTATTGCTATTAATGAAGCTATTGACCATAGAATTCCAGCCGACACATTTACAGCTTTGAAAAACCCCAATGCCATGCTTGTGAATCTTGAAGAGTCCTTGGCTTCCAGTTACCAGGATATACTTTACCAGGCTAAACAGGACAAAATGACAAATGCTAAAAACAGGGTAAAATGAAATATCTCTTCTTTCTAATTAAATTATATTCTTTTATAATTTGATGATGCTACTTTAAAAATCAGTTTACTGAAGTACTATTTACATACAATAAAATACATGTATTTTAAGTGTACAGTTTGAGTTTTGCTGAATAGACCATCACCCCAAAGAGTCCCCTGGTGGCTTCTACCTCCCCTGCCCTGACCCCAACTCCAGGCAACTACAGTCTTTCCTGTCATTACGTTTTACCTTCCCTGGAATTTCATACAAATGGAATTACAGTCTTTTGGTATTAAGACTCTAGTTTGACCTCTGTTTTCTTCTTGAATTTTGTGTAATGAAGTTTTGCAGTGCGGCCATTAAAAATTGACAGTCCCTGGAGCTCCAGTGGCACAATTGGTTAGCGTGGTGTACTTATAAAAGTTGACAGTGCCCTTTTGAAAGAGGATTTCCACATATTTGCTTGGTCCTTCTGTACCAGTTTCTCTGGGATGAAGTATTTGTTTACTGTTAAAAGTTTAAGGTAGTAAAAGTTAGTTTTTTAATGAGTCTAACAAAAAATCTAAAGCTAAGAATCTCATTTTAGACTCTACACAAATTTATTCATTCCTTGTTTTAAGTTATTGATTCCTTTGAATTAGAGAATGTCTCCATTCTTTGGAAACTGTCCAGATGACAAGATGAAGGCAACTCTGTTCTCAGAGTATTCTTTTTCTCTCTTATCATAGAGCAGAGATTTCACCCCCCAGGACAGGTGCCACATTGGCTGCAGGCAAGTTGCTGTGGCCAGGCCGCTGCCTGCAGCTCCAGCAAGGGGCTCTGCTGCCCACTTCTCCTGTGCTTACCAAGAGTCATGCAGTGTTCCGTGTGGGCTTTACGGTGGTTCTAAGCCGAGTCACGCACACTTGAGTGGTGTTAAGGTGGGGGAGAAGTGTGGATGTATTTCTGTGTCTTCCTAGAGAACTGAGCTGCTAATTTAATTACACTTTTTACTCCTCAGACAGAAAACTCTGAGAGAGAAAGGGACGTTTATGAGGAGCTGCTCACTCAAGCTGAAATTCAAGGCAATGTGAACAAAGTGAACAGTACGTATGCTCCTGAGTCAGGCACCTACGGGGCATTATAGAATAACGTGAAGGCTGAGCTACTTTGGAGTAAGAATGTGGCTTAATGTAGTGATTTTAGATGCTAATGAATTTGTTCAGCGCCTTTGTGGTTTACAGTCTCCAATGTTCCTTTGCCCTGTCGCCACTGTCCTTGTCCTCAGTCTGGCCTTGGGGCCTGTGTCTGCATCTGCAGCTCCCCAGCTGGTCTTTTTGGCCACAGATTCACTCCTTCACCATGTTACAAACTTTTAAAAAATGTATTTTCCTTGTTTTTTAATGATACTGGAGATTGAACATAGGCACAATCCACCACCAAGCTGTATCACCAGCCCTTTTAATTTTATTTTAAATTTTGAAACAGGGTCTCACTAAGTTGCTCTTGGTGGCCTATAGGACTTGCAATCCTCCTGCTTCGGCTCCCAAGTAGCTGGGACTGCAGCCATGTGGCACCATGTCCAGCACATTTTCAAGTTTTTATTCATTTATTTTTTATTTTTTAAATTGTTTTGACTTTTTGAGACAGAGTTTCATTATACAGTTCAGGCTGGCCTTGAGCTCACTTTGTAGCCCAGGCTGGTCTCAAACTTGCAATGATCCTCTTGCCTCAGCCTCCCAAGTGCTGGGATTACAGACGTGAGTCACCATGCCCAGCTCATTTTCCCATTTTTAAAGCAGCACATTTTATTCTCTTAAAACTGTCCAGAATATATATAAACCAAAAATTAGATCCTATAATTTAGTAATACCTTTTACTGACATTTTTATGCATGCTCTTCAAAGTATTTAAACAAAAAAGAGATTATAGTGTCTGTGATGATTTTTTTTTTTTTTTTTTTGGTACTGGGATTGAACTCACAACCTCATGCCTGCCAGGCAGGCGCTTAGGCCACTGAGCTAAATCCCCAGCCCTATTTTTTGAGACAGGGTCTCACTATACAGTTCAGGCTGGCCTTGAACTCACTTGTAGCCCAGGCTGCTCTCAAACTCACAATGATCCTCCTGCCTCAGTCTCCTGAGTGCTGGGATTAAAGGGGTGCACCACCATGCCCAGCATATGTTGATTTTTGTGAAAGTACATTACATACTTTTGAGGAATTAACTTCTAAGACGTGTCTTTCATTTTGTTATACCTCTGCTAAATTACCTAATTAGCTCCCTGTCAGATTGAACCCAGGGCCTTGCACGTGCTGGGCCAGTGTTCTAGTATTACGCTTTTTTATTTCAAGGAAGGGTCTTGCTGAATTGCCCACAGTGGTCTCAAACTTGATCCTCTTGCTTTAGCCTCCTGAACAGCTAGGATTATAGGCATGTGTCATCACTCCTAGCTGCACAATATATCATGCATGCACCTTTTTGGGGCCTAATTTCTCTCAAATTCATTTGCTTTATTTCATGATTTATGAAGAGTACCTGTGAAGCAGTCCGACATGGGATTTGATCTCTTATCCTCTTTTAGTGTAGGGGATTGATCCAGGGACCTTCACTTGCTAAGCACAGGCTCTATTACTGAGCTACTATGCCAGGCCTTATCCTCTTGTTAATAGCAGTGTGACATTGGGTACCTGTGTTAAAGCTGTTACACAGATAACTAAATACCGAGCAATAAATACACGTTAAGTACTCAGTAAACTGTAGTATTTTCACTGTTGTAGTCAGGGGTTACAGGGAGAACAACTGCATACAGGACACAGAGTTTGTAATACTGTTTTATAATAGTCACCCAGAGTTGAACACAAGAAAGTGCAGGAAAATCTATCCACAACACTAAGACCCAGGATATTTAGCCGAGGACCTGGATCCCACAGCAGTGTCTTGCAAGAGTCCCACTAGAGACCCAAAACACATGACAATGCCTCCCACAGTTCCAACTGGGAATCTAAGAGCCCACAATAAGGACTCACGCCAGTCTATTTACGGTTCTGTGCCGGGAAGGCCGAAGGTCAGCGGTGGAACTAGGAAGTCTATGCCAGCGGGGTGAAGGAGCTGTGCAGTGGGTTGAGGGTTCTACATGGGAGCCAAGAAGTCACGCTCAAAAGAAGAAGCGGGACTGCCCTGAAGAGCACCACAGCCATCCCCAACGGCAATGAGGTCCCGCGCTCCTCTGACGATGGAGAACAGTTGAGCACAGGTCAGGAAGCCCAGCGTGACAAGCTTCTTCAGCAAACAGCCTCCCCTTCGGAGCCAGGAAGCAATGCACAATGTGAGGAGCAGAGCTCCTGCAACGTGAATCACAGCCACTCTCATTGATGAGGTCCTGAGCTCCTCCAACCGTAATGGCAGAATCCATATTGGGGAAGCTAGCATGACACGCACCTCCGGGAGAACCATCGGCTCGAAAAGCAACTCTTGAAGGAACCCACAACGCCTCTCTCTTCTTCTCCACATCTCTATTTATGCTGGCATCTTTACTCAACACCAGTGGAATTAATTGAGCTGGTGCTAAGTTGGCCACCAGTTTTTAATCCATAACATTCACTTTGTTAATGTAATCTCCCTACCATAGTGCCTTCATGGCTGTCTCTTATCTAATCCAAACCATACCCATCATTCAAGATCTAGTTCAGTTCTCTCTTCAGTGCTGGTCCCAGTTCAAAGTACTGTATGTATCTTTCAAACTTCTGACAGCATTTACAATCTGAGCCACACAGCTTTGCACTTAATCATGTATTGCCTTGTATTGCTTGCTGTTTGTTTCTCAGCTTTGTAAACTCCTGACATTAGATATTACTTACTCTGCTCTTTTTGAAATCTGTGTAATTTCTAGTATAGGAATAGACTCTTCAAAAGAAGTACAAAAGGCGGGCGTGGTGGCGCACGCCTGTAATCCCAGCACTAGGGAGGCTGAGGTAGGCGGAGCGTTGTGGGTTGAGGCCAGCTTGGGCTACAACTCGAGCACAAGGCCAGCCTGAGCTACATAGTGCAACCCTGCCTCAAAAAACCAGGGCTGGGAGTTTGGCTCAGTGCCTTAAGCGCCTTCCCTGGCAGGCGCGAGGTTGTAAGTTTAATCCCCGGTGCCACAAAAAAAAAAAAAAAAAAAAAAAAAAAAATTCGAAGTTTGATGTCTACAAGTTAGGCCAGGCTTGATTGTGTCTTGGTCAGGATAATAATAACATAGTAGCTCATTGTTTCTTTGAAGGTCCTGATTTCTCACTTTAACCGTTACATTATTCTTGATAATAGACAGTATTTACAAAGATTTTATCAACTCCATCTGAAAATGATAATAAAGATACTTTCCTAATGGGTTGACTTTTGTTTGTTTGTTTGTTTGTTTTTTGGATTGACTTTTTAAAGACAGAATCTCGCTATGGAGTTCCCATTCTCAAATATTATGTTACAGAATATGTATGAACTCTGATTCTCTGACTAGAAATAGTGATTAAAGGGGGAAGACTACTCTTTCCACTCTGTGTGGGGTGAATCACCCATGACATCTGGAGATACCCATGTAACAAGTGGATTTAAAATGATGGTACAAGCCGGGCATGGTGGCGCACGCCTTTAATCCCAGCACTTGGGAGGCTGAGGTAGGAGGAGCGTTGTGAGTTCGAGGCCGGCTTGGGCTACAACGCGAGCGCAAGACCGGCCTGAGCTACACAGTGCGACCCTGCCTCAAAAAAACCAGGGCCGGGAGTTTGGCTCAGTTCCTTAAGCACCTGCCCTGACAGGCGCGAGGTTGTGAGTTCAATCCCCGGTGCCATAAAAAAAAAATAAAATGATGGTACATAGGAAATGGTTGACAGTGCTCAGGCTGTGTGTGAGGAGAGCATTACCACAGGAAGGTGGAGTTGGATGCATTCAGTTGAGCTCTCAGATGGGAGCTTTAAGAAGTCTTTGAGCCAGGCACAACGGTGCACACCTGTGATTCCAGCTACTTAGGAGGCTGCAGCATGATGTTCACAAGTTCAAGATCAGCCTAATCAGCTTAGTAATAAAAATGGCTGAGGATGTAGCTCAGTGATAAGAGTGCTTGACTGTCCAGAAATGGAGGCAGGGGAGGCTTGCATCTGGGTTCTATCTCCAACACTGCCAAAAGAAAAGAAAAAGTCTTTGAAACAGATCGTCCAAAGATGTATTAGCAAATTGTCATGGAAGGTACTTTCTTCTGTCTAGGAGTCTATAAGCTTAATCTGGATGACTGCTTGGGATTTTAGAGGGAATTTAGGCATGGCATCAGTCAGGATTGGTGACTCTTACACTGGTGTCCTTACTGGTGCTAAGCTGTCTACCTCTGGAAACTTCTAGGTAGATGTAGGGTGTGACCTAGGAATCTGGAATCTGATGAGCAGCCTGGTTGAGAACTCTTGGATTTGATGATTTTAAAGTTCTCTTCTAATCCTAAAATTTTATGCTTCTGAGATACTGTAGGATAAAAATTTTCCCAGTTATGCCAAGTGTGGTGATAGATGTTTGTAATCCCAGCACTCAGGAGGCAGAGGCAGGAGGATCTCAAGTTCTAGGCTAGCCTGTGCTACATAATGAGTTGTATGCTACTGTGAACTACACAGTGAGACCCTGTCTCAAAAAACCAAAAAGAAAAAAAATATTATCTGAATTACATTTCCCTAATATGAACCTGAGATTGCTTGCTTTGGGGAAGGAAAAGTATGCTAGGCCTATTGTACTAAGATCAGTGTTTTAAAGCTTTTCCTTTTTTGCTTCTTAGTACTTTCTGCACTAGCAAATGTTGACCTGGCTTTAGTTCAGGAAGCCACGCTGGCCTTGTTGAAGGCCCTGCAGTCCCCAGCCCTGGGTCTCCGCGGACTGCAGCAACAGAATGGTGACTGGTACCTCAAGCAGCTCCTGAGCGACAGGCAGCAGAAGCAACAGGTGACAGTACACTGGGTTGAACCTTCATGTCTTCATATACGTGCACCAGAGTCCCCTGCTAGTTAAAGATATCAATGTGGCCTTTCTTATTCCACATAACTTTCTTCTGTCCTATTAATTAGTTTTCAAAATAGCCTCAGGTAAAGCACACATTATCTTTAGCTGCCTTTGCTTTTAGAGCTGTGAATCCTCTTTTTAAATAAGTAATACAGGCCCTTCCACCCCCACATCTAACCACCTCTTCATTTCAGTTACTCACCCCTCTCCCTGAGCAAAAGCCTTTGAAGAGAAACCTGAATTATTTTTACATTCTTACTTTAAGAATTTCCACTGTAAAACACTTCTGGCCACATTTGGAAAGTACTTACTGGCAGCAGGGGTGGATTGTGTGGGATTGTACTTCGTGAGTGTTTCTTTTAAGCACATTTGTCTAAATAAGGGCAAGTATATGCTTCCAGATCCCAGCATATGTTGGTCAGAGCTAGCAGCATTAATGTGCTAGCAATTTTCTGAACATTTTGGTGGTTTAGACATAATGTTTTTAAAAATGTACTAATGTCTGGAAAGTCACTCTTGTGGCCCTGATTTGGCCAGGGCTTCTGGCTGTAGCAGGGCAGCTCCTTGGCTGTGCCTAGATGAGAGCTCTGTGTCCACTCTCCATCCCTTGTGACTGTTGTTAGGATGTGAGAACTTCTAGGTTCTGGGCAGAGGTGTAAGTCCTCTTTTCCTAAATGGCCTTTGCTTTTCTCAGAGTGGTCAACTTGAACCCCTACAAAAGGAGGAGTTGCAGGCTGGAGTAGACGATGCCAACAGCGCTGCTCAGCAGTATCAGAGAAGTAAGTCCTGTTGGTGCAGATACACATAAGGGAGGGATGCTGGCTTTGTGTTTCTTTGAAGGGCTGAGGTCAGCATCTGTTGCCTCTTGTCCCTGCTACCAGCCTGTAGCTGTAGTAAACTGTCAGGTAGCTTTTGGTGCAGGCAGTAGGGTTCTACTTTAGAAATAGAACTAGGCCAGGTGTGATGATGAATGCCTGTAATCCCAGCACTTGAGAAGTAGAGGCAGGATTTCCATGAGCTCAAGGCCAACCTAGGCTACTTAGTGAGTCCAGGACAGCCTGAGCTATATTAGTGAGACCCTGTCTCAAAGGAGGACTAGAATCAATGCCAGTTTCCCTAAGCACTTCATGGTTGGTTAGGGAAATATCTGGAGGATGTGACAATGAAGTTGATAAGATTTGCATTGTGAAAGAAAAGAAGAATGTATTGTGGGACATACAGGGGAAAAGAATGTGGCAAAAGAGGGTGTAGATGTTGAAAGATTCATAAAAGGGGCAGTGGTTAGAATAAAATTCTCCTTATGAGGCAAGAAAATGTTTATTGCTACAGAAAACAAGTTTACTCATCCTACCCCATCAACAGCTTTAGGAGTCACAAAAATGCAGACTACACACCATAAGGTATGAGAGACTCTGAGAGATGGGCCTTTGGACTGTATTGTTCATAATACTGAGGTAACCAATTGACCTTGTTAGTGAAAACACCTCTTAACAAGGAAAAACACCAACTAGTTCTAACATTCAAGAATAAAGCTTTGGGAGCTGTTTTGTGCTGAGGGGTGTGAGGTGAATACTGGAGTGATTGCAGGAAACCTTGAATGGCAGCTGAAGAAACTCAGCTTTTATTCACTGGGCTCCAGGATAGGTAGAGAGTAGTGGCAGCTTAGGATATGAGTAGAAGGAAAATGTGAATTAAAAAAAGCAAAAACAAAAAACAATTAGGAAGCTTATTTATTTATATTTTTTTGTAACAGCCAGGCATGGCAGCATACACCTGTGATCCCAGTACTCTGGAGGCCAAGACAAGAGGATCACAAGTTTGAGCCCAGCCTGGGCAACTGAGTTAGTAATACCTTGTCTCACAGAGAGGAAAAAAAAGGAATAGGGATGGATGGAGTTCAGTATGAAAATTTTATTGGAGACAAGGTCTTGTTAAATTTCCCAGACTGGCCTCGAACTTATGATCATTCTATCTCAGCCTCCTAAGTAGTGGGATCACAGGCATGATTATTGTGTGGAGCTGGGAGACAGCTTGTTCAGAGATGAAAGTTCCACCTCAAACTTCATGACTGACACTGTGTTTCTGACCTTCTGTTTCTACACAGGGCTGGCAGCAGTGGCAGCAATTAATGCTGCCATCCAGAGAGGTATTGCTGACAAGACTGTTATGGAACTCATGAATCCTGAAGCCCAGCTGCCCCAGGTGTATCCATTTGCTGCTGATCTCTATCAGAAGGAGCTGGCTACTCTACAGCAGCAGAGTCCTGAAGTGAGTTAACTGAGCCTGCCCTAGCTGTGAGCAGAGTGGGGTGGGAGCAAATTTAATAGCTCCATCTTAGTGTGCTTAAGTGGACTGTTTTTCTGGAAGTGTAGCACTCAATGAATGAGTAAGTCCCTTGGCCTTGGAGAGCCTGCTCACTGTTTTGCCCTTTCTGCACAGCATAGCCTCACCCATCCGGAACTTTCCGTTGCCGTGGAGATGCTGTCATCTGTGGCCCTCATCAACAGGGCGCTGGAGTCAGGAGACATGAACACGGTGTGGAAGCAGCTGAGTAGCTCAGTTACAGGCCTGACCAACATTGAGGAGGAAAACTGTCAGAGGTGGGGCTTGGGGAATGCCTGGCATCTGTGCCGTGTCTCAAGCCTGGCTTATGTATCAGCATGCCTACTTTGCTTTAAAATGTCCCATCTTTCAGAAAGTTCTAGTTGCCTTCTGTCTTGGTTACTTTTCACTCGTTGCTGAGACACAGAATACCTGATGCCCAAAATTAGGGAAGAAAAGGTTTATTTCTTACAGTTCTTGGGGGTTTCAGTCCTTACTCAGTTGACTCCAAGGCAGTGTGGTGTATCGGGGCCGCCATTCATGGCAGTGGCAAACCACACTGTGAACTGGCAAGAGAGAAAGACACACCTTCCTCTTGCCGTTACACTGTGTCGGCTCCACTCCTAGGCAGGTGCAGCACTCACATTGCCATTCCCAGAGCTAGACAACAAACCAATCACAGATGCCACACTCAGCTGCATCCATGACTACATGAGGGGCCATCTGACTGACCACACTATAACACCTTCTTTGCCTTATTATAAATTGGAAGTTAAATCTAAAGGCCCATTATGATTATTAGGTTAAAAAAATGATTATCACTGTTTTGGTTGATAAGTATTTTATATTACCTCACATTAAAAGGCATATAAACCTTCCTACCATGAGATATTCTAAGACTGAAAGGAGACAGTTTATGCTACCACTAGGTATTTCACTTTTTCCTTGTCACTATAACATGCCTTTTCTTTCTTTCTTTCTTTCTTTTTTTTTTTTTTTTTTTTTTTTTTTTTATCTTTTGAGACAGAGTTTCACTATGTAGTTCAGGCTGGCCTTGAATTCACTTTGTAGCCCAGGCTGGTCTCAAACTCGCAGTGATTCTCTTACCTGAGCCTCTTGAGTACTGGGATTACAGGCATTGCCACCACACCTGGCTTTCATTTCTTTCTTAGCCTTTTGTACCATCAAAATGCCCTTTTCTCTTTAACCATTCACATCATATTTTGACCCAATATGTAATTTTTGTTCAAATCAACATTCATAATTGCTGGATAATGATTTGTTGGTCTATCATTCCTTCTAGATTTATTAACTCATGTGTGGCTGTTTATTTATTTATGCTGGGTCTAGGAATTGGATAGGGCCTCATGCATGCAAAGCAAGTGCTCTTACCACTGAGCAACAACCCCAGATCTGGCCTTATTCATCTTGAGCTGCTGCCCCTAATTCTAGAGCTGGTTTTACCTGGAATTTAGAATATATAACAGGCTGTTGAGAATAAGTGATTTCCTTGCCTTCTCATACTTGGTTTGAGGTAACTCCCTAGTCCCAGAACTTGCCTATAGCTTATATCACACAGTTGGGGTATCCTAGTAATTTTTGTTCCTTGACTGCTTTGTTCCTTCATCTTCTCAGTCCCGTTATACAGAACAATCCTGATGGTTGCTTTTTGTTTGCTTTTGGTTGGGGTTTGGGCCAGGTATCTTGACGAACTGATGAAGCTGAAAGCTCAGGCACATGCAGACAATAATGAATTTATTACCTGGAATGACATCCAGGCTTGTGTGGACCATGTGAACCTGGTGGTACAAGAAGAACATGAGCGTGAGTAATTGTCCTGTCCCTCAGATAGTGTCAGCCTCAGAGAGTGGTGTGAGTCTGTGAGATTGGTCTGGATAACACTCCTGGAAGGGTTTTTGGGTGAGAGATTGAAAATACTTACATAACTCAAAATACTAAGATTGGGTATTGTTTTCAAAATGGTAGGCAGTTGTTATAATTAGATAGGTACCTAATAAGGTCTCGGTTTCTCTGGAGGTGAATTGAACATGATCTGTTACTCTTGAGTGCTGTTTTAACCAGTAGTTCTGGCCCTAAGAACCTGGAATTGGGTCAACGTGCACAGGCTGGGTACACAGGAGTCCTCTCACTTTAGGTGCCAGACAGATGCAAGGTTCAGGGTTCCTAGGCTGCTGCCTTTCTGAACTACTAGCCACAAATTCAGGGGTCCCCTGTATCCCCTTGGGTTCAGTAGTTTTCAGAACTTAGAAAAGTGCCAGACTTATCACAGTTTTAAGGATATAAATAAGGATCAGCCAAAAGAAGAGACCCATAAGGCAAAGTCTGGGAGAATCCCAAATACAGACCGTCTGTGTTCATGGGATGTGTTGCCCTCCTGCCATTGATGGATGTCATCAACCAAGGCAGCTCACAGGAGCTTTGGGTATTTAGTTTTCTTTTGGGCTCATTACATACTTGTGATTGATTGAATTATTGGCCACGTGAAGAAAGGCTTGCTAGTTTGTAACAGCCATCATACTGGGTTGTTTGGGGGTTTTTGAACTGTACGTTGTTTGTTTTTAAGACAGGGCCTTACTGTTATTGTCCAGCTGGTCTCAAACTCCTGGTTTTAAGAAATCGTCCCACTGCAGCCTCCCATGTACCTGGGACCATAGGCATGCCCTACTAAGCCCAGTTAGTGTTGATTTGTTTATAAATAGCTGTACTTGATGAGGTGTGGCTGTAATCTCAGCACTTGGGTGGCTGAGGCAAGAGGATTGCAAGTTGAAGGCCATTCTGGGATACATAGGGAAACTTTGTCTCAAGAAAACCTAAAAAGGGACCAGGAATGTAGCTCAGTGGCACAGTGCCTGCCTGGCAAGCACGAGGTCCTGCATTTGAGTCCCAGTACCCTCCTCTCAAAAAAATAAATAAGTAACACCAAAAAAAAATCTTTTTTGCCCTTAGGGATTTTGGCCATTGGTTTAATCAATGAGGCCCTGGATGAAGGTGATGCCCAGAAGACCCTGCAGGCCCTGCAGATACCTGCAGCCAAGCTTGAGGGTGTCCTTGTAGAGGTGGCTCAGCATTACCAGGACACGCTGATCAGAGCAAAGAGAGAAAAGGCCCAGGTGAGTGGTGTTTGAAGTGGAACCTCTCTTCAGAACCTCCTGAATGAGGCCTAGGCATCAGTAGGTTAACAACCCTGAATTATGGGAAACAGATGCTGCCCTCCAGAGTTCATGGTATATGTGTGTTCTTTGTTGTTAGTTGTAGTCATGTTTCATGTCTCTTTAAGTCAATTCTTTATTGAGATTGAAAATCCAGAGATATGCACAAGTTATATAAATAACCAACTATAGACATGGTCCCCGAAAGTATAGCCTTCCCAAATTACATGAGTATACAGTTAGGTTTTCGAAAGTATGCCTGCGAATTGGTGTTCAGAATATAGCAAGCATTACCAGTACCCCAAAACCCCACCCTGTGTCCCTTTCTCTTCTAATGTTTACCACTGTCTCAGTATCTAATAACACAGTTCATTTTTGCCGTTTTTTTTGTTTGTTTTTTTGTTTTTTGAGATGAGTTCTTGCTGTGTAGCCAGGCTGACCTGGAACTTGCAGCAGTCCTCCTGCCTCAGCCTCCCATGTGCTGGGATTATAAGCATACACTACTATGCCCACCTGTTTTTGCCTGTTTTTCAGCTAATTTAAGTGGAACCATACATTATGTGCTCTTTACGGTCGGGCTTCTTTTGGCCAACATGTTTGCGATGTTCATCTATGTGGTCTATTATAGCAAGTTTGTTTATTCTCATTGTTGTGTACTTGTCCATTATATAATTATTCTATTGGAGTTTTGGTTTCCAACTTTTTGGTTCCTATAGATACTGCTCTGAATATTCTAGTACATGTCTTTTGGTAAAATAAACGTATGTAGATATATATGTGCATTTTAGTTGGGTATACATGGGCTACAAGTATAGCTCGATGGAGCACTTGCCTACCATGCTCAAGCCGTATGATTCATCTGAAGCACCACCATCACCACCAAACAAAAAAAACCCCATACATTTAGGAGTACAGCTAGTGCATCAAGTAATACGTATATACGTATTCAATATCCAGTAAATGTGCTTCAGTAGATAATACCATATCGTTTTTAATAATTCCATACAGTTTTAATATTTGCATGACATATAATTCACTTTTAAAATGTATTATGTGGTGGTTTTCAGTATATTGCTAGAATTGTGCAACTGTCAGTGCAGTCAGTTTTTTTTTTTTTTTTTTTTTTTTTTTTTTTTTTTTTTTTTTTTTTTTTTTTTTTTTTTTTTTTTTTTTTTTTTTTTTTTTTTTTTTTTTTTTTTTTTTTTTTTTTTTTTTTTTTTTTTTTTTTTTTTTTGCGGCACCGGGGATTGAACTCATAGCCTTGCGCCTGCCAGGGCAAGCGCTTAAGCCACTGAGCCAAACTCCCGGCCCTGGTTTTTTGAGGCAGGGTCGCACTATGTAGCTCAGGTCGGCCTTGCGCCGTGTTGTAGCCCAAGCCAGCCTCGAACTCACAACGCTCCGCCTACCTCAGCCTCCCGAGTGCTGGGATTAAAGGCGTGCGCCACCACGCCCGGCTCAGTGCAGTCAGTTTTTGAACATTTTCATTATCCCAGAAAGGAACTCTGTACCCATTATTGTTAGTCCTCATTTTCCCTCAGTTTTCTATCCCTTGACAACCACCAGCCTACTATCTATGGATTTGTCTGTACTGATCATTTCACATAAATAGAATTATGTAGTATTTTAGTCGCTTGAGATTGGCTGCTTTCATTAGTTTGGTTCATCCACTTTATAGCTATTAGGAACAGTACTATGATAAAAAATTTTTCAAAGTTAAAAAATTTTTTTTTCAAAGCAATTGTAACAGAAACCATCTTTCAAAAAGTTTATCTTGCTTCCTGAACTAGTTTATTGATGAAAGCAGAAAGAATGTAGACTTCTGTTTATGCTATTGCCATCTAGGAAGTTGCTCTGTATTTAGTAGGCCCTCCATGTATCCCATGAGTAAGGCATAATTCCATCTTCCTATTTGTAATTTTTTTTTTTTTTTTTGAGTCAGGGTCTTATGTAGTTCAGGCTGGCATTGAATTCAGTATGTGACCCAGGCTGGCCTTGACTTTGTGATTATCTTCTGCCTCAGCCTCCTGAGTGCGGTTATTACAGTGTGCGTCATCACTCCCAGCTTTCTATTTGTGATGATCTCTTTTAAATTCTTCATAAATAGTAACTGTTGGGTAGAGAGAACCTTTGTTTCCCTTTCTGACTTAGAAAATTCCTAAATTGAGGTTCTTGCAGGGATTAGAAATGCTAAAAGGAAAGTTTAAGGGCCCAGAGTTGTTTTGTTTTGTTTTGTTTTGTTTTGTTTTTCCTTGTTGGTACTTAGGGTTGAACCCAGGACGTTCATACCATTCCCAGCCCTCTTTTATTTTTTGTTTTGAAACAGGGTCTTTCTAAGTTGCCTAGGCTGGACTTGAACTCGCAGTCCTCCTGTCTCAGCTTCCTAGAATACTGGGATTATAAACATTTTCCACCATCCCTGATTTAAAGGTCAGATTCTTTCGGGACACTAAGGGTCGAAAAAGACCAAGGCTTTTGTGTATTGGAGTTTTTTATACGCTGACATCTACACAGACTCTGTGAATTTTGCTTAGGGTTGAGTTGTGGGTGATACTGTAATGTTGTCCCATCTCCTTTGACCCCAGTGGCATGAGAGTAATTGACATTCGCATGTCCTAATCTTGTTAAGTATAGTGTTTGATTGTACCAAACAGGTGTATTATTATGTGGAGTGTCCTTTGATCCTGTTCAGATGCTAAACAAAGAAACAAAGGGGTCAGTGGATTTTACTCACTTGAGTCGGAAGTGGAAAGAGGCCTTAATGTTTACTTCATTTATTGGATCGTTATTGGGTGAGAACTTCCCAAATTTGATCATCAAACTACTTTTTAAAAAATTTTGTTGTTGTTGTTGTTGTTGTTTTGAGACAGGCTGGCCTTGAACTCCCTATGTAGTCCAGGCTGACCTCGAACTTGCCATAATTCCTCCAGCCTCAGCCTCCTGAGTGCTGGAATTACAGTTGTGTGCCACCATGTTTGAGTCATCAGAAATACTTTAAATGTCATTTTATAAATAGAAATCCCTAAATTTTAATATCACTGTTGAGAATGCCTGGAGTGGGGCATGGATGCAGTGATTTCTGTGTTGGCTGTAGGGTTCGCTTTTGCTGCCAGGAAAATGCAAAGAGTCTTCATCCCAGTGTTGAAGGAGTGGGTTTTGGGAGGATTAGCTGATGGCTGCTGTGTCCAAAATGGAAAGCAGATTGAGTATATGACATGTGTGACTTTCACTTATACTCTCAGGCTATCTACACTTTTATTTGGATCATGAAAGCTAAACTTTGGAGGATGTGAGTGGAACTCAAAGCTTTTCCTTTTGTTGTGGAATAACTTTTCAGAACTCATCAACAGTGGAAGAAGTTAAAGGAAAGTTTGGGGCTGGGAATATAGCTCAGAGGCACAGTACCTGCCTGACAAGTGTGAAGTCCTGAGTTTGATTCCCAGTACCAAAAAAAACCAAAAAAACAAAAAAACAGAAAATATGGTCAGCATTGCCAGGCCAACCCCAGTGAACTACACTTTAGGTGGAATGTCTTTTTTTAGGCATCAGTTTTGCTTCCAAGTTCCTATGAGCCATTTTAGGAGTGGTTTTTAAAATAATTATTACTGAGTTCCAAATATAACAAGCAAAAAGGATTTTTAACTTAAACTTGGTCTTTACTTTCCTTGTATCTCTGTAACCAGTGTTGGTTTTAGGGTCATGCTGGCCTTATAGAATGAGGTGAAAGTATTCTTTCTGTATGTTGGAAGAGTTTGTAAAGTGGTGATTAATTATTCTTTAAATATTTGGTAGCTTTCACCAGTGAATCCATATGGCTTTGGGTTTAGTTTTTGTTTTTATACATGTTATGTGTCTACTCAGATTGTCTTGAGGCATTCTTTGCATCCCCTTTTATTTCCTTTCCTTCAGGGAATCCGATGATACGCACATTTGCAGTATCAATGGTGTCCACAGGTCTCAGGCTTGGTCCATTTTTCCATATTCTTTTTTCTTGGTGACTCTCAGAATAGATCATCTCAATAGACCTATTTTCAAGTTTGCGAATTCTTTCTTTTGCTTGTTCAAATTTGTTGTTGAGTCTCTAGTAAATTTCTTTTAGTTACTGTACTTTTTAACTTGATATAATTTTTAAAAAATATTTTGTCTATTGATACTCTCATTAGACATGGTTCTCATATTTTAGTTCTTTAGTCATGGTTTCTTTCAGTTCTTTGAACATAGTTAAAATAGTTGTCTATGAGTCCAATCTTGGGCTTCCGCAGGGATGATTTCTTCTGTTTGCTTTTTTGTAAACAAACTTGCTTTCTTGTTTTTGGTCCTCAAATCTCTACTGAACATCTCATTCTCCATTGTTTCCTTCTAAGTCTTTGATTAGTCTTTGGTCAGTGTAGTTGCCTAATCTGCTTTCTGTTGCTCCAGATATCTATGATGCTAAACAGTTGCCTCTTACTGTGTTGACAGATGGCCTTGGGGAAAAAGGCTGTGTGTACTGGGTGAACTCTTGGTTGTGTAAACCATGCCACATATAAAAGGAGAGACTTTAAGGGGTAAGAATTGCTCTGGGGTAGGGGCAGTGTGCTTTCCAAAAATACATATACCTAAAATAGCTGCTTTTCAACTGGGCACTGTGACCATACCTATAATCTTGGTACCTTGGAGGGGTGAGACTAGAGGATCACAATTTCGAATCACACCTGGACAATTTAGCAAGCCTGTGTCTCAAAATAAAAGAGGCTGGGGATGTAGCTCAGTGCAAGCTGGGTTCACTCTCCAGTATGAGAAAGGAAGGAAGGAACAAAGGAAGGGAGGGAGGAAGGAAGGGCCATTTTTATATGCCTTCTCTATTCCTTTACTGTGTTTTATGTCTGTCAACTTTTTACCTCCAATCATTGCCCACTCCTTTTCAATAATTATTTCTGATCTCTACCTCTTCTGAAATGCAATCACTGTGTCAGCATTGATAGTTGGTTATGTTTCAATATATCTCACACATTTATTTATCTTTATTTTTATTTTGAAACAGGGTCTTGCTAAATTGTCCAGGCTGGCCTTGAACTTTCAATTGTCCTGCCCCAGCTTCAGACTACTTGGGGTTACAGGCTTGTGCCACTGCATCTGGTATTAATGCTGCATATTTTATGTAGCATTTTCATAGGAAATCTGTTTTATCTCAGTATTCTGTTTAATATATGGCTCAGCATTATTAACACTCTGCTCAGTGATTAGAGTTAATCTTGGAGAGTCTCTTTAGAACAAATTTTACTGGGGCAGTGTTGAGTTTTGGCACCTTCATTGATTCATTTGGAACACTGAACCTGTCATTTCCTTATATTGGGTTGAGGTGATGTGTGCTGTCCTTTTCCTTCTTTAGGCTAGTGAAAGGTATTTCTATATTGTATTTACCTGGCATACCAGAGATGCTATTCTCTTTTTCTTGCTTTTTATAATAGAGCTTTGTTGCTTGTTTTTAGTGGAGTATGTACACAAAGTTTGCTTTAATCCTTCTAGTCTACATGGGATGGGGAAGCCAGAATACTGAGTGGCCAGAGTTATTCAGAAGCTCAGTTTTTCTCTCACTGCAAGGGAGGTTGTGCTAAACCACCTCGCTTCGCTTACACTAGATTCTTAAGGACAGTTGATATAGGATCAGCCTACAAGTGAACCAAAAATGGCTTGATTTGTGAAATGCTTTTGCTTTTATGATGCTAGGAGTTCTAGGATGCTTCTGTTTGAGACTTTGGCCTTCTTACTTATGTGACTTCACAATTTATATTGTCACAGGCCTGTAGCTGATTCCTTGTAGTTTCAGCATTGGAAACCACTGCAATATAGTTTCATATTTTCAGTATTTATTTTTAGGACCTTAGGAAACTTGCCTGTGGTCCTTGTGTGTGGCCATTTTCTATTTTCAGTAATAGAATGTGGCTAGTGCTAGGTTCTATAGCTGTTTTTTCTTCTTCCTCCTCCTCCTCCTCCTCCTCCTCCTCCTCCTCTTCTTCTTCTTCTTCTTCTTCTTCTTCTTCCTCTTCTTCTTTTTCTTCTTCTTCTTCCTCTTCTTCCTCTTCTTCCTCTTCTTCCTCTTCTTCTT
>RJWM01029586.1:0-24322 GCA_004363535.1 Dasyprocta punctata | reverse complement strand
TTTTTTTTTTTTTTTTTTTTTTTTTTTTTTTTTTTTTTTTTTTTTTTTTTTTTTGGTCCTTTATCTTTTTTTTCTTGCTGTTCCTTTTTCACTGTCTTCTTCTGCATTAAACAAATCTTTATTTGGTGTGCCACATTAATTCCTAAGTTATTTTACTATTTTAGAATTTAATTTTCTTAGTGGTTACTCTAGGGATTACAATATATGTCTTAATTACAATGCACTTCAGCTTTGCACACATAATTTTGGTAAAATGCAGCAACTTGGTTCCAATACAGCTCTATTGTATCACCCCTCCTTTGTGTTATTGTTGGTTTACCTGAGCATAGGTATCATGTAAATCCCACAGTATAGTGTTACAATTATTGCTTTGTTCAACAATCACTTTTTCAAACAAATTCACATAATAAAAGACAAAAATACTTCTTTATACAATCGCTTATGTTTACTACCTGTCGATCATCTGCAGTGCTGGCTCTTCCTCTCTTTCTGTGCATTCACGTCACTGTCCAGCATCATTTTCTTTCAGCCTCGAAGTCTTCCTTAAGTATTTCTTAGGGTGCATTCTGCTAGCTGCAGATTGTCTGAGTCTTTCTTTATCTTTGAATGACTTTATCCCACTTCATTTTTTTGAAAGAAAGTTTTGCTGATAACTTGGCTGCTCTTTCCTCCAGTCCTCTGAGCATGTCGTTCTGTTGCTGTCTAGTGTGCATTGCTGTGGATGAAAAGTCGCATTAATCATGTTGTTTTCTTGTCTGTGAGAGTTATTTTTCTTAGTGCATTCCATATTTTCCTATTGGTTGGACTACTTGAAATTTAATGATGATGTATAAATCCATGTTTTTCCTGCTTAGATCTGCTGGGCTTCTAAAACCTGTGAGTTAATGTTTTTCTGCACATATATTAAGGGCCTCAGGCATTTTTCTTCAGATATTTTCTGTCCCTCTTTCTGTCCTCTCCTTTAGGACTCACATTATGTATACATTGGCGTGTTTGATGTTTTCCCATAGGTATTTTAGGCTCTGTCCGTCTTTAATCTTTTTTCTGTGTATTCTTCAGAAGGGATAATTTTTATTGACCTATCTTCAAATTTTGCAGTTTTTTTTCTGTCATCACACATCTTCTCTTAAGCCCATTCTCACTTCGTTATAGTTTACAATGTTTCTCTTCACTTGGTTCTCTTTATAGTTTATTTTGAGATTCCCTAGGTACAACTGCTGTCCTCCTATTTTCTAACAGTTTCTTTTAATCATCAATGCATGTTTATAATAGCTGCTTTGATGCTATTGTCTGCTATTTCCAATGTTTGATACAGTCAGAAATTTCTGTTGACTATTTTACTCCTGAATATGTCACAATTTGCTATTACTTTGTAGGTTTCATAATTTCTGTTGAACACTGACACTTTGGATAACACATTGTTGCAACTCTAGGTTCTAATTATCACCTGAAGTTATCTCTTTTCTTTCTTTTTGTAAGTTTCCTGTACATAAACTGCAGAATCTGTCTCCTTTTCAGGATGTGGCCACTGATAGCATGCTCAGCTGTTTTTTCTTTCTTTGTTTCTTTCTTTTTTTTTTTTTTTTTTTTTTTTTTTTTTTTTTTTTGTCTTTTTGAGACAGGATTTCACTATGCAGTTCGGGCTGGCCTTGAACTTACTTTGTAGCTC
Organism: Dasyprocta punctata; assembly: GCA_004363535.1. NCBI lineage: Eukaryota > Metazoa > Chordata > Mammalia > Rodentia > Dasyproctidae > Dasyprocta > Dasyprocta punctata. The sequence continues at coordinate 22,653 of RJWM01029586.1, read as the reverse complement.
AGGCTGGCCTCGAACTCACAGCAATCCTCTTGCCCCAGCCTCCCACATTCTGGTATTACAGGCGTGCGCCACCACACCCAGCCCTTGCTCAGTTTTTTGTGCTTAGTTTAGCCTAACATTGTAGGGGTCACTTCTGTGACTGCATAGCTTAGTGATCAAAGAATGATTAAGGCAGAGGCTTTGTTCAGTTGCTTTGAGTGTGCAAGATTTCCACCCTCTGCCAGGGGATTGTGTGTGAGCTGGGGAGTGTGTGCAACCTTCTGCCATTTCTCAAGCCTGGTTTGGCTTTCACTTCACATCAGGTCTCTTGTGTCCTCCCTGCACATATGTGGTTTCCCCAGTAGGCAGGGACGGGTAGAGCCTTATTGAGTCCTTCCAGGCTTTCCCTTTTCCAGGATCTCCACATGTGCTCCTGACTGCTCTCCAGTTGCCCCAAGTGGAATTGCATCCCAGGCCAACTGAGCTGCAGGTTTTCTCCATCCTTTCTGTACAAATTCTGCTACTCAGACTGACAAAACTACTAGTGGAGATTTTTGCTCTCTGCATCAGGTAAAGTCTGCCCCTCTGGCTGCAAGGCTGTTGATCTTCTTAGCTGGCTCAGCCCCAGGGGTAAAACCTACTGTTCTTGCCAGCCAAACTAGGCTGGGCTCTCAGAGCTTACCAGTCAACAAGCCTCAGACTCTTGCTTCGTTTTTCTGAAGTTTGAATTGGTTCTCATTCATAAAGGCCTTTTAGTTTACTGTTGGCTTGTATTTAGTCTTCTGTTGCTTTGCAGTCCTAAGACAGTTGTTTTAACAATTTTATACTTTTGTATTTGTTTTTGAGGTAAGAAGATTTGCCAACATTTTAAGTTCACCATAGCTCAAAACACCAGCTCTGCTATGTTTATAGTTTTTATTTTTTTAACTGTTTAAATGTTTTATCTTCCTGGTGTTTTAATTTTGTGTATAGCTTGAGATGGGGATCTAATTTGACTGTTTTCTCCAAATGAACAGACAATTTTAAACAACTTTTGGTTGAGTGAATCCATCCCCAGGCTCAGTTTGTTTGTGTATATAATTTTTTGATGAGGCTAATGTAGTTTAAGCGTGTGTATGTTGATACAGCTGTGGAAGAAAATAGCATGTAACTTCTCAAAATAAAATGAATCACCTCAACATATCAAAATTAGATGGAAGACGCTGTATGCAATGGATGAGATCAATCTGTGGAAACTTCCCAGAAATTACTAATGTTTAGACTGTCATTGGTGATTGTGTTGTACCAGAGTTTGGACCAATTATGACTCTGTGTGTTTGCCTTTCACATCCTATCTGTATCTTTTCCTGTGGCTAAGCTCAGCCCACAGTTCGGCTTTAGCTTTTCTACTGTCTTGGTATATTTGACAAAAACATAGGACATTTGTTTAAAAAGGGATTAGTGCACATATGAAAGAAACCCCAGAGAACTCCCTCATCCTTTGTACCAGGTGAAGGTCCAGGGAAAAGACCCAGAAAGTGGGTTTTTGCTAGGCACCAAATCTGCCAAAGCCTTGTCCTTGAACTTTCCAGTTTATAAGATTGTGAGAAATAAATTTCTGTTGTCTATGAGCAGCCCTGTTGGTAGTATTCTATTGGAACAGTTGACTAGGCTAAGACAGTGACTTAAGGTTAGGGCTTGTGTTTAGATTGCTCCCCCACCCCCTGCCCAAAGCCTCATGCAGTTACAGGTAGGGCTTTTTCAGAGGTGGCTGGATGTAGAGTGTGTGATGCTGGAATTGATTCACGGTGCAATGTTAGGGTAAAAGGCACAAGGATTAAGGGTGTGAGTGCTCCCTGCCCTAAGTAGCCTGGAAAAGACACAAGGGATTGGAAAAGCTGTGATCTTCCTTTGTTGCTTTGCTACCTTCTGCCCACCATGAATTGTTTCTTCTCTGTGATGCCACCCTGTCTTGGAGCCAGCTGATTATGGACTTAAACCTCTACAAACTGTGAGTTAAATAAACATTTCTTCTTTCAAATTTGGTTGGAAGATATTTTGTGTCAGCAATGAGAAAAGTAACCAAGACACACACACACATACACAAATCCTAACTTCAGGCAAATGATTTTTATGACAATGACCCCTCATGGAGAATATTCAGCAGATCATTGCAGAATGAGATGGGGCTTCACCTTGTTCTGAAACAATCACCAAGAAATCTCTTAAGCACATGATTCAACATGAGGGTAAGCTCTAAGTAGAAAATGAGCTTCTTTTGTGCAGGTAGATCTATTGGTATAATATATAACACAATATATAAAGCACATCATATGTGACATGTACTTAAGAAATGGTTATTATCAACATAATCATTATAATTATTATAAGATATGATTTTGTGACACGGACAGTAGAATTTATTTTTAAAAATATTAATCCCTCCTAAATGAAATGTTAGGATTAACTTCATGAATTCGACAAGCCAAGGCTCAGACAGGCACTAATACAAGGTCACCTCACCTTATATTGTGTCCTGAAGTGTCAGCCCTTCCTGGATGAATCAGCTAACTTACCAGTTGTGCATTCATTGAAATTAGGGACCCCATGCTGTGAGGTGTTCTGTGGTGTCCAACAGGTTCATGGTGGTGGTGGTGGTGGTGGTGATGTTTACTTGGGCTGAAATGACATATATGGCCATCCACATGGGGAACAGTGCAGGGGGAGCACACAGGCTTTGAGGTTCTGGTGCAGCCCCTGTTACTTCCAGGCTCTTTGACCTTTGCAAGCTGCATCATTGTTTAGGACTCAGGTCCCTCACCTGTGATACAAGGAAATGGTAGTTTGCAAAAGTTTTGTGAAAATTATAGATAATATGCAGAAAATACTCAGAACACCATAAATGCTATATAATGGCATTATTTAAACAGTTTAAAAGCATCCATTAATGACCCCTATCATGGAGGTTTTTACAAGGATTAGAAGGAAAACACACCTGCTGCATAATTGCCCATTAATAATCAGTAGATTCTGACATAAACTTCAAGGAAGACAGTTATTTAATGGGCTTCTTTAAGTGTAATTCTTTTTTTCTTTTTTTTTTCGGCACCAGGGATTAAATTCACAACCTTGCACCTGTCAGACAGGCACTTAAGTCACTGAGCCAAACTCCCGGCCCTGGTTTTTTGAGACAGGGTTGTACTGTGTAGCTTAGGCCGGCTTTGCACTCGCATTGTAGCCCAAGCTGGCCTCAAACTCACAACGCTCCTCCTACCTCAGCCTCCCACGTGCTGGGATTAAAGGCATGTGCCACCACACCCAGCTTTAAGTGTAATTCTCAATTTGGATTTAGGAGTCTTGGTTCTGGTGCTAATTAGCTATGTGCTCTTGAGTAAACCATTCTGGGCCTCAGTTTCTTCACTTGGATAAACAAGAAGCCAAAATATCTCTTTTTATAAACTAAAAGGAGAGTGTTCTTATGCTTTGCAAAGAAGGTGCTTTGGGGTGCTATGGAACATTTCAGAAGCCTGTCTGTTACTAACAAGTTAGGGTTATTAAACTTGCAGAATGAATGAGTTCATTGTAAATGAGAATTTTAAGACAATCATTCATATACAGCCAGGTTAATTCTTTGAGGCTTATTTGCTATATGCATCTGAGTCCTGGAGAAAATTGCTCTGAGCTCCAATGAAAGAGATTTTGATGGAGTCATATATGCTTTGCTGCCACCCCACATCTGTATGTTTTGTACACTTTGAATGTAGATGCAGCCTTTCCTGCTGGTATCAAGGAAGCAGGGGGCTTATGACCTTTGACTTCCTATCTGACCATATTAGACAGCAACCCAAACCGACCTGCAGTTCTGTTTTTTTCTTTTTTTTAAAAAGACAACACACCAGTCAACATTTCAAGTTTACTTTGAAAGAGCCCTTACTTTGATTAAACAGCTATTAATGACATGCTCTACAAAGTGTTTCTTTGGGTCGGATTAAATATTGGTGTTTGCCTGTGTGGTAGGGGTAAAACTCTGCTTTGGGGATTTTGAAATAAATGCTGTTCATGGATTTCACATAGTAAACTTAGCCAGCAGATACACTCATCACCATTTATTTATCTTGGTATGCTTGGTGCCTGTTGCCAGAGAAGGGGAGACACTGACTTGGCATGTACTGTTGATTCTCTGTGCAGACGGATGAAGGGATGAATGGAATTTCATGAAGAGGTTATGCTGTGGGCTTTAGCACCCATTCTCCAACCCTGATAAGCCATGTTGGCCTTGCCATCCTTGTTTAGGTATTAGGTGTGCATAGGCTGTAGGGGTTTGGTGGGAATGGATGAGCCTGAGCTATTGGAAAGAGGATGGAAAGCAGAAACTTCTGAGACTAAAAGTACTTTTCTATGTGAGATAGAGAAAAAAGCTTTGCTCATTTGGACCTTGATGCTGCTCTGTCTTTGAGACCTATTATTTTGAAGCTGTACTTTCCCTGCTAGAGGTACAAGAACTTCCCTTTATTCCTCACTGCGTGCATTGTCCGCAGCACCACAAGACAGCCAGATTAGAGGCCTGATAGTATGAATTAGAAAGAAGAGTAGTGGACTTCCTGGAAAATGGCCAAACAGAGAACACCACAACAGGGAGACTCCCTGAAATATACCATCCAAATGCAGGAATATAAAATAATATAACAACAGAGAGAAGGAAAAAAGAGGGAGATGGGTCCTTTGGACCCAAGAAGAATCTAAAATGAGAATTGAAGCCCACAGAAAGAGTAAAAAAGAAGTAACCAAACAAAGGTGGAGACTGGCAGCACCTCTGACAGGAGCCGAACCCAATTAGTGGCGGGAAGCGACCTGGGAACATGTGATTGAAGCGCTGGCGATGCGTGATTGAACTGCTGCGGCTGTGGGGGTGACGGTGGAGGCAGTAATTAACCGTGAAATGAGGTGGACATGAGCAGGTGAGGGAGCGAGCCTGGTGGGCCCCAGCCCCCCCCCACCAGGGAGATAGAGGGACTGGCATCCATCTTGAGATCAGAACCGCACCTAATTGGGCATGGTTCCCACAGAAACTGCTCCCACCAAGCCCTGGAGGATCCCAGCGAGATCTGGAGACCAAGGCTGCACATGTGCCCTGGGGGTGATTGGCAGATGACTGGCACGGGTTCCCAGGCAGTGGCCCCGCCCTCGTGCACTGCCCCAGACATCCGCGGAGTGGAAACGGGCTGGGGAAAGGCAGTGAACCAACACGGGCTCACTGCAGAGAAATCACAAAATCTCTGAATAACCCAGGAAAATGCCAAGACGGAAAGGTAGAGGCTGCTCTCTGGCCTCCGATACAAGCAGAAAAAATCCAGGAGAAGCAAATGCAGAAGAGGTCGGGAGCCCAAAAATTAAAATCTCAGAGGAGATGACAACTGAAGTGGGGAGACAACTCCATGAAGCCATAAAAGAAATTAAAGTGGCACTGTTAGCCCAACTGAGAATTGAAATGAAATACATAATAGGGGAATTGCTAAGCACTTCTAAAGGAGACATAGATGGAAAGGTAGAGGGTGGAAAATCAAAGGAAATCAGGAATGAAAAAAATAAAGATTTAGAATGCATGAAACAGATTCAGAGAGACTACCAGGAAATCAAAGACTCCAATGAAAGTTGGCAGAACCACCTGACAGAAACTAAAGATAGACTTTCAAATCTAGAAGACAGGCTGGAAGCCTGGGATCGAGAAAGGAAAGATCTCCTAAAAATAATAAAAAATCTGGAAGTGGCAGTACAACGGCTGCAAGACAACCCAAGGAAATATAATTTACAAATAAAAGGTGTGAGTGAAAAAGCAGGGATCATTACAGATCAAATTAAAAGCCTATTTACAGAAATAATTTCAGAAAACTTTCCAAGCATGGGGACAGGAAGAGACTTTCAGATAAGTGAAGCATATAGAACTCCAGCTAAACTTGACCAAAACAGGCCTACACCCAGACATATAATAATCAAGATTTCAGAAATTCAAGCCAAAAACAAAATATTAAAAGCAATTAGAGAAAAGAGACAGATTACCTACAAAGGAAGGCCCATTAGAATCACGACAGACTTCTCAACACAAAACATCAGGTTAAGAAGAGCTTGGAGTGAAATATTTCAAGCCCTGAAGGAAAATAACTTCCAACCCAGATTGATGTACCCTGCAAAATTATCTTTCAAAATCAACTGAGAACCAAGATACTTCCACAACAAAGAACAACTAAAGGAATTTATGACAACCAAGCCAACCCTACAAAGAATACTAAAGGACATTCTAGAGAGAGATAAAAAAGTCCACAGCTCCAGAAACATCAGCAGAGGGATATCACTGAGCGGGGCAGACAAATGAATAATCCAACATCAGGATTTAAGTCCAGCATTGTTTTCAATGAGCTGTTTAATTTAATCCTATTCTACCTTGACTGGCCTAACTTTATCATATATGATGACAAAGACAGCTATTTTAAAGATAACAAAATTTACAAGGGTAGTCTTTAATGATATTTGATCATCTTGCTTCAAAACCAGGTATTGTTTTCACTGCTCTGTTCTGAGGGATTTTAACCTATCTTAGTGTGTTTGTGTTACAACAGATGATATAGGCAACTGCCTTGAAGCTAATATGAGGCATTATAGAAATCAACGCTGCATTACTATGTATTGCCTCCATTATCTTATTTGTTACTGGTTTTATTCAGTACTATTTCGTTTGACTATATTAGGCCAATTAGTAAGGGCATTTATTTTGAAGACAATAAGAGGTATTACAAGGGGAACTGAGGAAGGAAGGAAGGGAAAAGGAAAAAGACATAGATTTATATGAGGGTATTCATAAGATAGTTTAAAAGACTATGCTACTGAATGCAACTGGTGAGAGAGAACAGTTGACATTCATATGATCAGCTCAATCCTACATGTCTTTATCTGTTAATCTGAACATCCCCCTTAATGGTACCGATATACAATGCTGCAACCACTGTAAAATTCCAACCATCTAAATTCCTAGACCTATAATTTTACAGTATCGGATATGTTGTTGTTGTTTGTTGATACCTTTAGTTTTTTGTTTCTCTTCTGTATGACCATTCTTTTATCCTTTATTGGTTTCATTCAGAACTATTTGCTTGATTATGTTAGATCTGATGATATGGGTAGTTATTTCAATGATAATAAAAGGTATTCTAAGGGGAAAGGAGGAAGGAAGTAAGGGAAAAGGAAAAAGACATAAATTTATAAATATGTATAAATAGGACAGTTAAAAAGACTATATTACTAAATACATTAGCTACTGAAAAAGAAAAGTTAATACTCACGAATTGATAAATCTTACATGTCTATATCTGTCAATCTGATCAACCCCTATGAAGGTAACGATATGCAATATTGTAATTACTCTCAAATTTCAACCACCTCAGTGTGTAAACCTATAATGTTAGTGTATCAGATTTATTGTTGTTGTTTGTTTGTCTTTTTTGCTTTTTGTTTCTATCTTCTGTGTCCATTTTCCCTTAAATAAAAAAAGAAGAGTAGTGTACTGGAAGTCTTAGCTCAACCAACAAGTGGTGTAGCTTTGGGCAAATTGCTTAACCTCTCTGGGCCTCTATGACAACATCTTTAACTAGAGGGATTAGACTAGGCCATCCTTTAATTTTTTTTAGCAACCTGCACTGGACTGAGTGCCTGGCACTCAACACAGTTTTGGTCCTCTAACTGGCAGATAAGGGGCAAATTAAAAAAAAAAAAGTCAGGAAACAAAGAGAAGGGGATGGTTAATTCTGTTTACTATGGCTTGGAAACCAACATCTGCAAAGTACAAATTCACCAGAACTTGATTTTTTCTTCATTCATTCACTTAACAAACGTTGGGACCAGCCAGCTGTACACAAGCATGCTTGCTGCATTTGAAGAGGACAGATAGATCTTTATCTTCATTCGGTTCAGTCTAAATGGCAGCAGTAGTAGAGGGTGTGAAGAGGAGCTGTTAATATCTAACACTGAGCGAATATTTAATTTTACTTCATTTCACTGTCGGATTTTGATGTGGAAGTGAGTGTGCCCATTTCGATGAGAAAATTGAGGGTGAAAGAAGAGTGAAGAAAACCATCTGCCAAGCTCACACATATAGGATGCCAATAGGACTCAAACCCACCCCTGCCTGTCCTCAAAGCTCCCACATTTAACTACGACACAATGTTATGAAAGGAGAGGCTTCTAAAATCATAGTGTGTGGATCCTTCTTTCCCCTACACAACATTCTTTCTTTGGGTAACAGGGCACTTGCTTTCCTTTGGAGATCTGACCTCTTCCTCTCTCAATCCAAATTTGCAAAGTGATGCCCTCCTCCCTCTCTTGGCTTCAGAGATGAGGTCATGACTCAGAATTAGCCTATCAGAGTGCACATCCTTCTGAGGATGGTGATTGGCCAAGAGATGAGCACATGACCAAGGTGTACCAACTGGAATCAAGGCCTGGGATTTTGCTGGAACAATTAAAAAAGCATTTTACCCTTTCTCCTGTGACTGTTTAAGCAGTAGACTGCAATCCCAGAGTAGCTAATGGCCTCTGTAGTCCCCAGAAGTGGAGAGGGAGTCTGCCTGAGAATGAAGCCAACAGAGTAAAAGGTAGACTCAGAGCAGTGATTTCAGGAAAACATCTTTTATGCTCATGGGCCTAGTTTTGCCTGGAACAGACACTATTCTCATGCTTTTCAGTTACTTTTTTCCCTCAAGACTGAATTGCTGTCATTTGGAACCACAAAGTCAGAATGACACAGCCTCCAAGGATGTGCAGACTTTTTATTTCTTTCTTGTTAGTTTATTTCTCACAATACCTATAAAAATCTTCATCAACTTCCATGTAAACTTTTGTTCTTGGAGATAAACAAGATGGGTCTTTTGCTTCTGTCATACTCACATCCCTGTTCCTACAGCCGTATTTTTATAAATCAGGCAATGCCAGGTTTCACATGCTTGAGTATGGCTTAGGCAAGTCCTTGTTGAGTAGAAATTAATATCTCTGTTCCCCACCCACCCACCCTGTCCTGGGCCTCAGCCACTCACTTCTGGCTCCCTTTCTTACCATGTTGGGACCCAAGATACAGCTCCTTCTGAGAGGGGGGATGTCACCATGAGAGTCTGTGTGATCGGCCATGTGAGCAATGGGAAAGCCAGAAGGGAGGTTTCAGATGACCACAGTGGCTTTCTCCCTGGTCCTGGTTTTCATCACCATCTTCTCCAGGCTCAGAGTCCTAGCATCCTACCCTGCATAGCCTACCTATGTAGTCCTTCTCCTCAAAGGCTGAGGATTCATGAAGCATCTGAATTGCATGGCTATGTGAGCCTCAACTCTCAACCATTGCCTATAAAGACCTGAGGTGCTCAGCGCCATCCACGACGCACTGTTCAACCTGAAGGCATGAAAGAGCTCGTGTATGTGGGTCTGCGATGCTCTCTCCATCAGCCATGATTTCCACCCCTTTATGCTCTGCCTCCCTTGTAGCGATCTCTGTCGTCCTCTAACCAGGCTGAAATCCTCTCTTTCTACTGTTTCAGGTGCGTACCCTAAAAGATCAATCTGTTTTGTATTAGAAAGGACTTCGCAAAGCATCTTTGCTAGCCACTAGAATGGCTGTCTAAGGATGTGACTGAACCCTAGGAGGCCCTGTGGTGGCACTGGGCTGAATCAACACTTTCAGATAAAGTGACTAGAAAGCTGGTATGCCTTTGTAGGGATAGAACCATGCTTTTTAGAGATGTTCCAAAGCAGGCAGCTTGCATGTCACAATCACAGCTTCCACAAGGATCTCTGAGAAATAGAGGATTCCCAGAAAGAAGGGATCCAGCATACAAGCTGTATTCTTTAGCAGGGCATAATAGCAAGGCATTAGAACTTTATAGAAGAAAAACCAAACCAAACAAAACAAAAATAAATCTTTTCTTCTACCTTTTTATATAACTGAATTAAACTGAAAGACATAGATTAACAGGAGAAAAGCATATAAATTTTATTTGATTTTAATACTTGTATGTGGCTACTCTTAGGAAGGGCGAGTTCTCAGAACCACAGACCACAATAGACTTCTGAAAGAAATCATCAAGGAAAAGGACCCTGCAGTAAAACCAGGGGTGCTCTAATTTATCTCTCTAAAGAACCGTACTAAAAAGTCCCTTATAAATTTCTTTACCCAGTCTCAAAGACCTCTATTAAAATGCAAATAAGGTTTGATAAGGACTTCCCATTGAGCTGTTACCAGCAATTAGCACTTTGGCTGCCCCTCCTTTTCTAGGAGGAAATTAGCCCTGGAGGAGAAGATCTCCCCAAGGGTGAAGCTGGGAATGTAGACAAGTCTGGAGAGGGAACTGCTTTTTAGAAGGCTGGGATGAGAGGGGAAGAGAGAAGAATGTCAAACCCATTTGGCCAGTCCTCCATTCCCTTGGGGTTGAAATTGTCCATATTACTAGCAACCTCTTTTCAGGCATGAGTGACTCCACTCAGAGTCCCCATTTCCCTTTGGAAATACAGATTTGCAAGCACATGGAAGTCCTGGCCATATATGACCAAGGTTTCTGTCCAGGAAAATTATTTTTTTTCCCTTGTCCCTAAAGCTGGTCTTTGGGACCTTTCACAATAACACACTTTTTCTTTTCTCTTTTCTTTTCTTTTTTCTTTTCTTTTCTTTCCTTTCCTTTCCTTTCCTTTCCTTTTCCTTTTCTTCATTTTCTTTCTCAGTTCTCATTTTTATATATTTAAAATGTTATTCTATTTTATTTTACTAGTTCGTATTTGTAAACATACTGTTTACATGCCTTGTGGGAACCTGGCACTTGTATATAACTCATCTTAATTCTTTTTTTTTTTAATCCCCTTTCTTTTCCCTTCCTAACTACCCCTCACACATCTCTCGATTGTCTTCCTTTCTTTTCCTTTTTGCGTGTTTGTACTACATAATGTTGACATTCCTTGTGTGGAGTTGGTACACATGCATAACACATCCTGGTTCTTCTTTTTCACCCCTTATCTCTTCCTTTTCTCCTCCTCCTTCCATTTCTTGATCCTTTTCCCTTTGAAAATTATCTATCGCCCTACTCCATATTATTTTTTATTTTGCTCATTATTTTTACTTTCAGTTTCTTATATAAGAGAATATTGTATAAGTGGTATTTAAGATTGTTTCTGTTTTATTTTATTCAGTATTATAGTTTCAAAGTAAAACCATTTTCCTATAAATGACTTAAATTTACCTTTCTTTGTGGCAGACAACTACTCCATGGTGTGTAAATACCACATTTCCTTTACCCGTTCACCTGTTGATGGATATATGGACTGCTTCCAAGGCTTAGCTATTCTGAATTATGCTCCTACAAAGATGGATATGCATATATCATTGTAATATGATGGCTTTAACTCTTTTGAGAAGATACCTAGAAGGGGAATAGCTGGGTCTAATGAAGTTTCTAGTTTTAGTTTCCTGAGAAATCCCCATACTGATTTCTATAGTGGTTGTACTAGTTTATATTCCCACCAACAGTATAGAAGAGTTCCCTATCTCCGCAGCAGCTGCAACATTTGTTATTATTTGATTTCTTGATGATGGCCATTCTTTCTGAGGTAAGATGTTTTTAATTTGTATGTCTCTAATGGCCAGTGTTGTTGAACATTTCTTCATGTATTTTGTGTGTGTGTGTGTGTGGGGGGGACACCAGGGATCAAACTCACAACCTTGCGCCTGCCAAGCAGGCACTTAAGCTACTGAGCCAAACTCCCAGCCCTAGTTTTTTGAGGCAGGGTCGCACTATGTAGCTCAGGCCGGCTCACATTGTAGCCCAAGCCGGTCTTGAACTCACAAGGCTCCTCCTACCTCAGCCTCCTGGTACTATTTCTTCATGTATTAATTGGCCATTTGTACTTGTTCTGTGAAGTGTCCATTAATTATATTACCCAGTTTTGGAGTGCCAAATCCTTCTTCTGGAGGTGGTTTCTAAGTTCTTTCTGTCTTGAGGAAAAAACTTGTCAGGACAAGTGTAAATGGTAGCAAACTTCTATGAGACGTAGGAAAAGAAATAGGTTCTGGAGAATGAGTTTGGGCTAAGTAACAGTCAGACAAGAAATAAGGGCAGGCCACCATGCAAGAATAAACACAGTGACTGGGGATTTAGCTCAGTGGCACAGCACCTGCCTGGTAAGCACAAGGTCCTGAGTTTGATTCCTGGTACAAAAAAAAAAAAAAAAAAAAAGGAATAAACACCATGGCAAAACTTTAAGGTGGTCTGTTCTTTTTGTATCACTCACTCCTCAGGCTGATGTCAGATCTAGGACATCCTATAGAAAGAGTTCTTGTGAAAAGTCTACATGCAAGGCTTTGGACACTGCTCTATCCTGGGATTTTGTAATCAATAGGTCGCACCTACTTCCCCAGCCTCCTTTGGCACATCCTAATCTGTCTCAATTTCACTTGCCCATTTTTTGAGTCTGACTTTGGTTTGAGGATTTAATTTTTTTAGATTTTATATTCTAGATATGAGTCCTCTGTCTGAGGAATTGCTGGCAAATGTTTTCCATTCTGCAGCTTATCTTTTTACTCTGTTATTTTTTTTCTTTCACTGTGCAGAAGTTTTTTAATTTAATATGATATCATTTGTTGGTTTTCAGAACTATTTCCCATGCAGTTGAGATTCTGTTCATAAAGTCCTTGCTTTGCTCATGACTTCAACAGTTTTACCCAACTTATCTTCCAGCAGGTTAAGTGTTTCTGGTTTAACATTTAGTTCTTTGATCCATCTTGGTTTTAGCTTAGTACATAGTATGAGATATGAGTCAAGATGCAATCTGTTGCATGTGGATATCCAGTTTTCCCAGCACAATTTCTTAAACAGGCTATCTTCCCTCCCGTGTCTGTTTTTGACCCTTTATCACAGATCATAGAGTTGTTTCTGTATCCTCTGTTCTGTTCCATTGATCCTCATGCTTTCTTGTGCCAGTATCATGCTGCTTTTATCACAGTAGCTTTGTAATATAACTTCAAGTCCAAGATTGTGATGCTTTCTCACTTTTCTCTTTTATCCAGGAATGATTTTGCTCTTCTGGGTCTCTTCTGGTTCCACATGAATTTAACAGTTGCTTTCTCCATTTCTGTGAAGAATGCTGTAGGAATTTTGATTGGAATTGTGTCAAATTTGTACTTTAATTTTGGAAGTATGGATGTTTTGACTATACTGGTTCTGCTTGTACAGGAACAGGAGATATTGTTCCATTTTCTGATGTCCTCTTCAATTTCTTTTTCAGATTACTATAGTTTTCATGTAGAAGTGTTTCACTTCTTTAGCTAGGTTAATTGCTAAGTATTTAATTTTTTATGCTGCTATTGTGAATTGTATTTTCACCCTAATTTCTTTCTCAATGGGTTCATTATTAGTGTACAGGGATGCTATAGTGCTACATTACTTAATTTTGTTATTAATTCTAAGAGTCTTTGGGTGAATTTTTTAAAATCTTCTGTGTAGAGGGTCTTGTCATCTGCAAATAATAATTTAACTTCTTCCTTTTTTTATACATATTCCCTTTAGTATTTCATTTTCTTGTCTCATAGCTCTTGCTAACGTTTTGAGTACTATGTTAAACAGGAATGGTGATAGGGGACATCTTTGTCTTATTCCTGATGTTGGAAGGGAAGCTTTCAGTTTTTCACCATTTAATATGATGTTGACACTAGGTTTGTCATAAATGGATTTTATCAGATTGAGATAAAGTCCTTATTTTCTTCAGTGTTTTTATTATGAAAGGATGTTGGATTTTATCAAAGGCTTTTTCTATGTTTATTGAAATAATCATGTGATTTTTGACTATGTTTCTGTTTGTGTGACATATTACATTTACTGATTTGTATATGTAGAACCATCCTTGCGCTCCTGGGATGAAGCCTACTTGGTAATGATGTATGATCTTTTTGATGATTTATTGCATTCTCTTTGCCAATATCTTGTTGAAGATTCTTACTTCTATATTCATTAAGGATATTGGTCTATAGTTCTCTTTTTTTTTTGCTTAAATCCTTGTCTGATTTTGAAATCAGGGTAACAGTTGATTCCAGAAAAGACTTAGGGAGTATACTTACCCTTTCAATTTTATTAAAAAGCTTGAGGAGTATTGGTGTTAGAACTTCCCTGAAGTTTTTGTAGAATTCAGCAGTGAACTCATCTGGATCTGGGCTTTCCTTAGTTGATAGGTTATTTATCACTGCTTTGATTTCATTGCCTGTTATTGGATTATTCAGGGTTTTTAAATCTTGTTTTAATTTTGATAATTCACATGTATCTAGAAATCTGTCCATTTCTTCTGAATTCTTGAATTTATTGGTGTACCAGTTTGCCAAGTAGTTGTTATTAATGTTTTTATTTTGGCAGTGTCCATTGTGTTGCATCTTAGTCATTTCTTTAAATTTTTATTTTATTTATTTATTTATTTATTCATTTATTTATTTTTGTTTTGTTTTCTTTTGTGGCACCAGTGATCGAACTCACAACCTCATACCTCCCAGACAGGTGTTTAAGCCACCTAGCCAAACTCCCGGTCCTTTTTTTTTTTTTTTTTATTTTAAAGAGTATATAACAGAATAAAACCAATCAAAACAAACCAATGTAAGAGATACAGGGCTTCAAAACATTATGAAATCAACAGTAGTTACCATAATGCCCCTTGATGTCTTCAAAATAGCTGCAGATAACTTTGGACATAGTAAAAATCAAGCAGAACAGAATAGAATAGAAAAAATAAAAACAAAACAATGAATGCAATAAAGGATTTCAAAACAAGCCAATAGTAAATCCAAAATTGCTACTCTAATGTATCTTGCTACCCTTGAAACAGCTTCTCCTACCATTGGATTTAACATAACCAAACACAGCAAAAGAGAATAAAACCCAACAAAACAATGGAAATGACATAGGACCTCAAAAGAAGACCATAGGGAATCAACAATGGTTGCAAACCTCAGAAGGAGACCCCTGCTAGGTGACACATTGCTTAGTGGTATCCTCTGAACCTATGATCAGACCAGTGACTCTAGACCTGCAATGTTAGTGAAATACCAAAGCACAACAGGCATCCAAATGCATTTCATCTTGATAGCTATCACCACTGTCTGTGTTTCTCTGAATAAGCCGGTTTATGGGGAGCAGGGGGTGGGGGTTGGTACTTCTTGTTTGCCAGCCCATGTGCCAGAAGAGGCTGGGGTCTGGCTGTTCCAGTCCAGCAGCAGCCCACGCATGGTGCTGGTTCCCAGGCTGGGCTTGTTTGTTGGTGAAGCCGTTGTTCTCTCTCTCCCATACCTGCTTTAAATCATTTTGTTTAGCTTTTCTTTTTATTAGTGTCTTCTTTAACCTTGCTAGTGCTTCTGTTAAATTGTCCCAATATCTTGTTACTTACATTTTATGTGATCTTTCTAATTGCTTTATTGAACTGTTTTTGCTATCACTCCACCAATACCATTTTGAATAATTCAGGTGTGAGGCTTTTGTTTTCCTCCTCCTCAGTACCCCATGGATGAGCATTGGGGAAGCTGGGAGGTTTTGGATGCATTTTATTATCTCGTCTTCTCATGTATCTGTTTTTGTTTATTGTTTGCATATTTATTTTGTGTTGAGGCTTGTAGGTTTAGTGTAGTGGAAAGTTTTGTTTCTACTATGGAGACCTTTTTAGTTAATGGCTACTTTTCAATGGTGTCTTCTGGGGATGCCTAATGCTGGTCTTTGTCTCTGTCCCCGGATCCAGTCACCTCCATTTATGTGAGATGAGAAGTCACAGCATGTTTGGCTTCATGCCTAGTTCTCCCAGAATGAGCCATAGTATTGTCAAAGACCCCTAGACAATGTAGATATTGGCATCTCAAGAAAATCAAATAATAGCAATAGCTATGACACTTTGTACTAATAAACTTAGCATTAGTTATAATTTAATGCTATACATTATAGCATTAAATGTAAACTGAATATGAACAAACCCTAAGATTCAATAAAATACCATCCTTGTCCATAGAAAAGAGATCTTTAATTATAGTAAACACACTAAGACAAACCAATTATTGACTTTCTATTGACCTACAGTAAATGTCTACTAAATGGAACAACTTTACCTCTACTAATAATAGTATATTATTTAATAGCAATAGCATGAAGTAAACTACTTATCTAGAGATTCATAAAGCTTAGCAGTTATACTAGTAAAGATGTGTGTGAGGGAGCTGGAGAATGAAAAAAACAAAATCTGAAAAATTAATTGTTGGCATAAGAGAAGAAGGAGGAGAAAAAGGAAATTAATAGTGATAGAGAACTGGAGAAAATGAGTAACAAAAAGAAGAAAAAAAGATGAACAGCAAAAACAAGATAAAAGAAAGAAGAGACAAGAAATTGGAATGAAAAAAAAAAAGGAAAAGAAAAGTAACTGAAAAGAAGCTGGGAAAAAGTCACAGAAAAACCCAAACCCTCCCAAATGAAGTAAATAAAAGGTAATACAAAAGAGTAAAATAAAAAAAAGAGTGAGTCAAAGAATAAAAATGCCTGTGCTATTGAATGAGTAGCTCCCTCCTGCTATCTGCAGCCTTGGGATCCAGTCAGACACAGCTTTCTATGCCTACCTGTAGGGTCTAGGAGTCTTTGGACATGCGCTCCTTGCACTAGGGCCCTCTGTTCATTCCACCCAGACTCTGGTGACTGTTTGAGCCAGGGCACGTCCTTGCTCCCATGGGTACCCCAGATGGAGAGCACGATCAGCCCTCTGATCTCTGCTGGATGTAGGCCACAAGTTGGGGGTTCCAGTGGGTTGTCGGATTTAACATCCACAGCTGTGGCATCTGAGAAGAGTACATGAGTAGGGTGCTGCTTGGGGTTATTTTTGTATTTGTAATTCCCTATTCAGATGTAATTCCCTATTCATCTCTCATTATCTTTCATTCACTTCCTTACTTGACAACCGTTCCTGTAAGTAACTAATATTCCTTTGCCACTACCGTCCTTGTGCCTGCATAAATCAGCAAGCTTTGTCTTAATGCTTCTCAAGGATGAGTTTCTTGAGTGGCCAAACCAGCCTTTTCACCTGTTTGACTTTTAGCTTTAAACAAAATGTCTTTAAAAGGCTCCTCACTTAGAATATCTCCCTCGCTGGTTGCACCAGTGAAGTATTGTAGGCATACCTCACTTCATAAACAACTTATTTGATAGGTGTTCCTTCAGCTTTGAATTACTTTGAAAATGTAATCAGGCTAATAAATTTAGGTTTTTCCCTCTTTCCCTCTAGTTTTCTGAGCCTAGAATGGTTCCCATGCTGGTTGCCTTGTGGTGGGCTGTGAAACTACAGGGTGTGTTTTTCAAAGCAGTTTTTTGGCCACTTGGGTGATTTTAAATATCTGCTGCTGGATGATTTATGGAAGAAAAGTAAAGCATATTTCAGATACTCCAACTTGATATTTTTTTTTTCTGATCCTGAGACATCTAAATTGGTCCTCCAATTACTTCTTAATTTTATAAAGGAATATAAAATGTTTAATGCTTAAAGCTGGCATATTAGTTTTATATATCTTTTATAATAGGGTTATTATGTGCTATGCAACATTTTATAGAACATTTGGGCCTGTTGAATAACCAGTATATTAGGTTCATTTGTGAGTGTCTTATAGGAATAAATGCATAATTTTTCTCTTTTAATATTACAGACAATTGTAGCTACATGATTATGTATTGCTGGTCCTATTTGTAATTTTCTTGATGCCTACTTGTTAGCCAGCATCCCGGCCTCCATCTTCTGCTCTCCACATCAGATTCTGTTGTGTCTGGCTGCACCTTCTTTTCTCCTATTTGCATGAAATCTCCTAGATCAGTGGTGGCAAATCTACAGTGCATGTGCCTCAGTGGCCTATTTGTGTCATTGAATGCTCTGAAAGAGTCGCCATCACTGTCCTAGATAATCAGTCCAAAGTGGAATTCCTTGAAATATGTGAGTATGAATACATTTTTAAACAAGGGGACCCAAGAAGCCAGTGTTTTTGCAATATTCTCAATATCAGAGCATGAGCAGCTTCTTAAAATGTAATTCAGCCTTCAACCTTGGGACCCCATCCTCTATGCCTAGAGTCACAGGCAGCAAGAAGGCTGTGGCTTGCTGGAGTGGCACCTTAGGAGTGGTAGCACATGCCTCTGCATCTGCTGCCTTGCTTTCACGGGCTTGTTTTGTTTGGCTTTGTTTCACCTACCATTTTTTGAAACAGCTGGTGGGTGTGCGCTTCCAAGAAGGAACAAACAAGCAGAGTTGACTGAAACCTTAAAAATCAAAATGGTTTTTCTATATCATCACCTCTGAGCTTTGCTTCTGATTTATTTTTGCACCGTATTTCCTCAACAGGGATCTATTTCTTTAAGATAGAGGTAGTGAGAATCTTTTGTTCTTTCCTGAATCAGGATGGATCTTGAAGTTCTCTGGAAATAGCGATGCCATCACTTAACATGTTAGCCCTGGAATTTCATGGTGGATGGCAACAGATCTGAAATGTTGGAAGCCCTCCAGAGACTAAATTAGGGATCGGTATTTAGCAATGGGGAAGAGTGCCAAGACAGACGCTTCTTTTCCTTGAAGACTGGTTTGATGCAGGGAGATTTTTTATGCACCAGAAGCCACATGCTAAGCTGTAACGGAGCGTAATTATTGCACTGCATGCTGCAAAGCGCTGGACTTGAGGTATCCTGCAGAATTCCAATACCTCCTTCATCAGACTCTAAGAAACTGCCCCCCAACAGAGTGAGAAAGACTTGCCTTTCTTGCATCTGGTTGTTAAATGAAAATGTCATTGGCCATCCAGTTGGCTGATGTTTTCTTGTGACTCTGGGCCTTTGATCTGTGACCTAGGACTCCACTGACACATACTTTCTTCTGAGCTTTGGAATACTTCCATACAAGAGAACTGAAATGAACAATAGAAGAACTCATATGAATAATTCAAACATGACCTAAAATACGCCCAGAATACAGAATAAATCATTTGTAATTATCTGGTTATTTCCACTGAGAGGACTGAAAAAAAGGCTAAATTATTTGGGTAATTACCTTCTCCTTTTTACTTGACATGTGGAATGGTCCCAACTTCAGTGTACAATCCAGCAGCTCTCGGGAGTCCAGGATTCTGTCTCTCTCCTGGCATTCTGCACTGAGCATTATAGGAATATGATGTTCACTCTCAAATGTCATCCTGCAAGGTTACATATATTTCTTAAGGATGCCATAATCATACTAAAGTTGTTCCAACTGTTTGTTGTTAAAAAAAAAAAAGAAAAAAAAAACCAAAAAACCTTTGCGTCTGGTGTCCTGCCCTCTTAAATACAGTCTGCAGGGTGGAAGTTAATTTTTACTGATTAAAATATGCCCAGACTTCCTAAGTCATTGTCTTGATCATTAAATCTCTCTGTTCACACTAAATGTCTCTGTTCTCTTTTCTGACAGTGTTCACACCGTCATTGTAAGTAGAAATGGAAACTAGGACAAATGGATACTGCCCTCAAGACTTTTTTGGAAGAGGTACAAGTTAAATAATCAAGGGTAGGTAATAAGATTTTGTGTTTTGTCCATCTGTCTTTTTCTCCTCTAATAGAAACAGTGCTGAGCCTCTAGTTACCCGAGGCTCCCTATCATGTCCTTTCTAGTGAATTGAAGTGTTACTGGATTTCAGGTGGTCTAGACAAGTCAAATGGCAGTGTCGCTCCAATGTCTTCTACCCCAGGAATGTCTCTGGGCCACTTTCACAGAAAACCTTACTTCTTACGACCACAGTAGAAGATGGAAATAAATTCCTTCCTGCCAGCTTGCAGAGATACAAACCATGTCTGCTATGCTATGCATTCAGTTGCTACTAAATTGTCATTTTCATGCAAAACACATTTAGAGTTACAACTTTGAATCTGAGATACTAGAAACACATTTCTGTCTGAACCTCCCCATCAGGATGGCAAGAAAATATTCCAGTGACTGCCTCATCACCCATGCCACTCCCCATACTGCACCATGCATGCTGCGGACTGTACGTATGCAGGTTACTCTGCCATGGAGGAAGTTGCTGGTTTCTATTCAAAGACCAAAACTACTTCCTCCATGATTCAGTATATGTACTGGGAATCTTTTCCTATAGCACATTATTGTTGTTTAATGCTCCTCATAGTAACTAATAGAGCATTTTAAAAATGTTTTAAGTCTAGTTAATCAAAATTTTCCTTTGTGGATGCTGAGTTCTGTGCTTTGTTTAGAAAAGATTACTGCAAATGAAGATAATTGAAAGACAGGTAAATAAGAACAAATTTTTTTTTGTCTTTTTGAGTCAGGGTCTTACTATGCATTTCAGGCTGGCCTTGAGCTCACTTTGTAGCCCTGGCTGGTCTTAAATTTGCAACAATCTTCCTGCCTCAGCCTCCCAAGTGCTGGAATTACAGGTATGTGCCACCACACCTGGCTAACAATTTGTTTTTGTGTTAGTTTTCTATTGCGTGTAACAAATTACCATACATTTAGCAGATTAAAACAACATATACTTATTGCTTCCAGGTTCTCTGAATTGGGAGTTGTGTTAGCCAGTTTTCTTTCACTGTGACAAACTGCTCAAGATAAACTATCTAAAAAAAAATGAAAGGTTTATTTTGGCTTAGGATTTCAGAAGTTTCAGTCCATGGTCACTTGCCCTATTGCTTTGGGCCTTGGCAGGGCAGAATGTCATGGTGGAGAGCGCATCGAGGAGCAGAGATGGGGCTGGAGTCCCACCCAAGGCCTGTGGTCCTCTTTTCATGGTGGTCAGGAAACAGAGAAAGTGAGAAAGGATCCAGGGAGACAACATACCTTTAAAGGCACACTCTCAGTGACCTACTTTTTTCAACCAGGCACTACCTTGTGGGATTCCACTCTCTCTTGATAATGTCATCAAATCTTGAACCCATTAACAGATTAATTCACTGATGAGGTCAGGGTTCTCATGATACAATCACTTCTTGAAGACCCTACGTATGAGTACTGTTGCATTGTGGACCAAGATTTCAGCACATGAGCTTTTGGGGGCATTAAATCATAATTGTAGCAAAAGTTCAGGCATGGGGTAGTTGCATACTCTGCCATGAGTCTCCCGGGGCTGTAATCCAGGTGTTGGCTGGGTTGTCTCAATTGAGGCCTGAGGTCCTCTTCCAATATCCCACAGCAAAATTCATTTCCTTGCATCTGTAGCACTCCTGCTCCTTTGACTTTCAGGTCCTCTTCTAAGAACTCACAGGATTAGGTCAGGCCCTCCCAGGGTAATTTCCCTTTTGTTTGACTCAAAGTCACTGGTTATCAACCTTGCTTACATCTGCAAAAAATCCCTTTGCCTTGCCAGTTCCCTACAGGGCAAGAGACAAGGCTTGTCCACTAGGCAGGGAGCAACTGGGAGTCATCTTAGAATTCTTCTTACTACAGTGTTTCAAAAAAATAGATTTTGGAACATTGTTTAAAATTTAAATCACTTGCCGGGCATAGTGATGCGCACCTGTAATCCCAGCACTCGGGAGGATCACCACTTCAAGTGCAGCCCGGACTACAAAGTGAGTCCAAGGGAAGCCTACACTTCATATGAGACCCTGCGGCCCGCAAAAATTAAATCACTAATATAAGATGTGGTCAAAACATACAGTAAAGGTTTAAAGTTTTAAAAATTTATTATGGCAAAACACACAGTGCCACATGCCTAGTGTTCCTTTGTTAGAATACTCAAAATGCTCCCCTCAAAATGCTCCCTTTGCTTCGAGTGTACTAATCCCATCATTCTTGCCACTTTCTGAAGCAGTTCTGAAAGTCTTCTTCTAGGTCTTTAGTTACTCAGTCATGGCTGCCTTGATGTCCCAAACTGTTAAAAATATTTACCTTTCACACACATTTTGACTTTGGGGAAGAGCCAGAAGTAACGCGGAGGCAGAGGTGGTGAGAAGAGCGGGGATGGGCGCGCACTGTAACATACTTACGAGCTTGTCTTTCCATTGGATAGCACTTGGCAGCACTGTTCACCTTATTTTTTAATCACACCTTGTAAAGGCATTCATCAAAGAAAACTGCCACAACTGCTTCAAAAAATGGTAAGAACCATGAAATAAGTGTGTTCTAAGTGAGGGGGATATTTTGAGAAGGCTTCATGGTAATGTGTTGTTTTTTATTATAATAAATTTTTAACATTAAACTTTCATCATGTATTTCAACCATATCTCATATTTGGTATTAAGTTTGTATGAAAACTGCTATTATAACATGGTAAAGTTTTCCTGAAGATCTTGATATCCTGCAAGATCACATACTAAAAAATAGCAAGTTGTATGAAAAAATTGAAGTTAAGAGACCACTCAAAACCCAGAGCACCAGAACAATGTAAGAAGCCTAATAAATTGTTTAAAGGACAGTTTAATTGTCTAATAAATAATGATATAGTGCAGAAAATATAGCCCAGAACAAAAGCTGAGCATCCTTTCATGTTGGGGTCATAACAAAGGATGCTAGCTACTAAATACAGCAATAAAGAAAATGTCCAGAGACTGAGAAAGCCTCATCATGAGCGTGTCACGACAACCTCAATCAAGAGAAAAATGCAGGGTGACAGGCCATCCACACGGACCAGGATGCCTTTGCAGACGGTGCATT
>RJWM01029585.1:0-24309 GCA_004363535.1 Dasyprocta punctata | reverse complement strand
TGATAGAAAATGCAGTAAACACCTCGATGAAGCTACAGAGAAACTCAAATCAAAAAAAATCCCTCAGCTAAAAAATGAAATGACGCCGGGCGTGGTGGCGCATGCCTTTAATCCCAGCACTCGGGAGGCTGAGGTAGGCGGAGCGTTGTGAGTTCGAGGCCGGCTTGGGCTACAACGTGAGTGTAAGACCAGCCTGAGCTACATAGTGCGACCCTGCCTCGAAAAACCAGGGCCGGGAGTTTGGCTCAGTGCCTTAAGCGCCTACCTGGGCAGGCGCGAGGTTGTGAGTTCAATCCCCGGTGCCGCAAAAAAAAAAAAAAAAAATGAAATGACAATCATTATGAAAGAAATGTGTACATCTAAAGAAGAGCAAGATAAAAAATAGAAGAATTTAAGAAAATAATGGAAACTTCGAATGAACAATATAAGACACAAACAGAATGCATGAAACAGACTCAAAGAGTAATGCAGGAAATGAAAAATTCCATGGAAAGCTTGAAAAACCACTTGAATGAAGCTGAAGATACAATCTCAGATCTTGAAGACAGCATGGGAACTTGTGGTCATGAAAGAAAAGATCTCTTAAAAATAGTAAGGAACCAAGAAACAACATTTCAACAGCTGCAAGACGATGCCGAGAGAAATAACATAAGATTAATAGGCATCAATGAAAAAGCAGCAGTCAATACTAATGACCTGTGAAGACTATTCACAGAAATAATAGCAGAAAACTTTCCAAACATGGGAAGAGAATCTGAAATACATGTAACTGAGGCATACAGAACCCCAATTAACCATAACCAAAATAAATCTTCACCCAGACATATAATAATTAGGCTATCAGAAATACAGCACAAGAACAAAATACTAAAAGCTGTCAGAGAAAAGAAACAGATCACCTATGAAGGAAAGCCTATCAGAATCATGGCAGACTTCTCAACACAAACCTTTAAGTCAAGAAGAGCTTGGAGTGAAGTATTTCAAATCCTGAAATAAAACAGCTTCCAACCCAGATTGATATACCCTGTAAAACTGTCTTTAAAACTTGATGGAGAAATAAGACACTTTCACAACAAAGAACAACTGAAGAAATTTATGGCCACCAAACCAACACTACAAAGAGTACTGAAAGACACTCTAGAAAGAAGCAAAGATGGCTACAATCTTAAGAAAAACAACAAAAGGAAACCAATAAGCAGGGCAAATAAACAGAAAATGTAGAAAACCAACAACAGAAAGATATCATGACAGGGATGAGCCAGTACATATCAGTTATATCAATCAGAGCAAATGGTTTCAACTCACCAATAAAAAGAAACAGACTAGCAGAGTGGGTTAGGAAACAAAACCCAACAATATGCTATGTACAAGAAACACATTTCACTCAAAAGGAAATTCACAGACTAAAAATCAAAGGCTAGAAAACAATACTACATGCAACAGGAACCCAGAAAAAAGCAGGGGTAGCTATTATGCATGCAGACAATGTGAACTTCAAACTGAAAATGATCAAAAGAGATCAAGAGGGTCACTACATACTTGTTAGGGGAAAACTTCAAGAGGAAGAGATTACAATCATAAATATATATGCACCAAATATGGGAGCACCCAACTATATAAGACAATTCTTAATAGACATGAAAAAACAAATAAATAATAATACAGTTATAACAGGGAACCTTAACACCCCACTGTCACAGAGAGACAGATCAACCAAACAAAAAATCAGCAAAGAAATAACAGAACTGAATCAAACCTGTGAACAAATGGACCTAGTAGATGTGTACTGACTATTCCACCCATCAACATCAGAATACAAATTCTTCTCAGCAGTACATGGGTCACTCTTTAAATAGATCATATACTGGTCCACAAAACATGCTTAGGTACATGCAAAGGAACTGAAATAATTCCACACATATTATCTGGAGTACTATTCAGCTATTAAAAAAGATTGCATTGAGACTCTTATAAGTAAATGAACATGACTTGAGACCATACTCATAAGTGAGATAAATCCAACTCACATGTGTAAATGCCATATTGTCTCCCTAGTGTAAGAAACTGAAAAAGTATATATGATCCAAAATCTATAATAAATACTATGGAAGGGTAAAAAACAGCTCGAAGAGCAAAAGTAACTGGGAAGGAAAAAGGGGGAAAGAGGGAAGGGAAAAGGAAAAGATATAAATCTGTATATATGTATATGTAAGATAACTAAAATCAACACACTGTTGAATGTATTTGTTATTGAGAAAGAACAGTTAATACTGATATGATTGGATCAACTTTACATGTCTATATCTGTTAATGTGAACAACCATTTTAAAGATAAATATTACCCTGCTGAACAACCAATGGATCACAGATGAAATTAATGAAGAAATGAGTTTTTACAGTTGAACTATAATGTCAATAAACCTGTAATGTTACTGCTGTGCATTTACTCTATTCGTTTGTTTCTCTGTTTTGTTTTTTGTCTTTGTTATATATGTCTTTTTTTCTGCTTAAATAAAAAAAAGTTGTTAGAGAAAAGAAAAAAATCACCTATAAAGGAAAGCCCATCAGAATTACAGCTGACATCTCAGCACAAACTCTCAAGGCAAGGAGAGCTTGGAGCGAAGTACTCCAAGTTCTATAGGAAAACAACTTTCAATCCAGACTGACGTACCCACAAAACTATCTTTCAAAATTGATGGAGAAATAAGATACTTCCATGACAAAAAAATCTAAGGAAATTTATTACCACCAAACTAGCACTCCAAAATGTTCTGGACATTCTAGAAAGAGAGAATAAGGACTACAGCTCCATGAACATCAACAGAAGGAATCCACCAGGGAAAGCAAACAGAGGGAGGGGGAAAAAGGTGGAGAACCAACAACAGGAAAATAACATGACAAGGACAAATCAATATATATCAGCTTTAACCATCAATGTTAAAGATCCAGCAACATGCTGTATACAAGAAACACATTTAACTCAAAAAGAAATTCATAGACTAAAAGTCAAAGGATGAAAAACAATACTCCATGCAACAGCAATCCAGAAAATGGCAGGGGTAGCTATTCTATTCACAGTGAATTCCAAGACAGGACTGATAAAGACAGATAAAAAAGGCCACTACATTCTTATAAAGGGAACAGTCCAAGACAAAGAGATAACAATCATAACTATATATGCAACAAATACTAGTGAACCCAACTACATAAAACAATTACTAACAGGCATGAAAAATCAAATAAGTCCTAATATAATAGTATTGGGAGGACTCAATACCCCACTGACACAAAAAGACAGATCAACTAGACAATAAAAATAATGAAATATTATAACTAAATCAATTTTTTGAACAAATGGTCTAGGTAGATGTCTATGGAGTATTCCACCCAACAACATCAAAATACACATTCTTCTCAGCTGCACGCAGCACTCTCTCCAAAATAGGTCATATAGTGACTCATAGAACATGCTTAAGTAAATGCAAGGAAATTGAAATTATATCATGCATACTATCAGACCACAGTGAAATGAAATTCAGAATCCATGCCAAAGAAAACCACAAGAACTTCATTAACACATGGAAATTAAATAGTACCCTGCTGATCAACCAATGGATCACAGATGAAATTAAGGAAGAAATGAGTTTTTACAGTTGAGCTATAATGTCAGTATAACATGCCAGAACTTGTGGAACACAGTGAAAGCAGTTTAAAGAGGGAAATTTATAGCAGTAAATGCCCATATCAGGAAAACAGAGCAAGCACATTTAAACAAGTTAATGGTGAACCTCAACCTTCTCGAAAAAGAAGAGCAGTCTAAACCAAAAGCTCATACAAGGGAGGAAATTATAAGGATCAGAGCAGAAATTAGCACACTGCAAACTAAAAAAACAATATAAAGAATCAATGAATTGAAGACTTCATTCTTTGAAAGATTAAATAAAATTAACAAACCTTTAGTCAAACTTATCAAAAAAGAAAAGACTTCAATCCATGCATTTAGGAATAAAAAGGGTGAAATCACAACAAAACCTGCAGGAAGCCAGAAAATCATCTATACCTACTTTGAAACCTTGTTTTCTAATAAGATGGAAAATACGGAAGAAATAGATTCCTAGATACATATGAATTACCAAAGTTGAATCAAGAAGATATAAAAATCCTACATAACCCAATATCAATAAATGAAATTGAAGATATAATTAAAAACCTATCAACAAAGAAAAGGCAAAGCCCTGATGGTTTCAGTGCTCAGTTCTATAAGAAATTTAGAGACTACATAACACCACTACTTCTCAAACTTTAATGAAATTGAAAGGAAGCAATACTTTCAAATTATTCCTGGAAGCAAGAACTACTCTGACACTGAAATCAGGGAAGGACCCAACTAGGAAGAGAAATACAGGCCAATTTCCCTAATGAACATTGATGCAAAAATCCTCAATAAGATACTGAAAATTAGACTGTAGGAAATCATCAAGAAAATTGTACATCATAGTCAAGTGGGATTCATTCCAGGGATGTACAGATGATTCAACATACATAAATCCATAAATGTAATACACCATATTAACAGAGCAAAGGACAAAAATCATATGATCATCTCAATAGAAGTAGAAAAGGCTTTTGACAAAGTCCAGCACCCATTCATGGTAAAAATCCTACAGAAAATTGGAATAGATTGTTTTTATCTCAGTATGATAAAAGCTATCTATGACCAAAGAACAGCCAACATCATACTAAATGGACAAAAATTGAATATTTTCTCCCTAAAATCAGGAACAAGGGAAGAATGTCCACTGTTTCCACTCTTATTCAACATAGTCCTGGAAACTTTAGCTGGAGCAATTAGACAAGAGAAAGAAATAAAAGGAAGAAAGATAAGAAAGGAAGAAATAAAACTATCATTTGTAGATGACATGATACTCTACTTGGAAGACCCAAAAAAAATCTCCAAAAGACTCCTAGATTTTATAAGCAAATTTAGTAACATAACTGATTTCAAAGTCAACAGTCAAAAATAAATAACTTTCCTGTAAATGAATAACAAACTCACTGAGAGAGAAATCAGGGAAAGAATACCTTTTACTATAGCATCCAAAAAAAATGAAATACCTAGGAATCAATCTAACACAGGATGTAAAAGTCCTCTACATTGAAAACTACAGTACTCTGAAAAAGGAAATTGAAGAGGATATTATAAAATGGAGAGCTATTCCATGCTCTTGGATAGGAAGAACCAATATAGTGAAAATGGCCATATTTCCAAAACTGTCAATCAGATTCAATGTAATCCCAATCAAAATTCCAATAGCATATCTTGTAGTATTAGAAAAAACAATCCTAAACTTCATCTGGAATCAGAAGAGACCTAGAATAGCAAAGGCAATCCTGGGCAACAAAGACAAGACAGGGGGCATCAAGATCCCTGATTTGAATTTATCGTATAGAGCCGGACGTGCTGGCACACACCTTTAATCTCAGCACTCGGGAGGCTGAGGTAGGAGGAGCATTGTCAGTTTGAGGCAGGCTTGGGCTACAATGTGAGCAAGGTCGGCCTGAACTACATAGTGCGACCCTGCCTCAAAAAAATCTAGGGCCAGGAGTTTGGCTCAGTGGCATAAGTGCTTGTGTGGCAGGCATGAGGTTGTGAGTTTGATCCCTGGCACCACAAAAAAATTATAGTATAAAGCTACTGTGATAAAAACTGTGTGGTACTGGCATAAAACAGATCCCAAGATCAATGGAAGAGATTACAAGATGCAGAAACAACTCTAGACCATCTAAGCCTTCTTATCTTTGACAAATGTTCCAAACACATTCACTGGAAGAAAGATAACCTCTTTAATAAATGGTGCTGGAAAAACTGTCTCTACACATGTCAAGTATTAAAATTGGACTCATACCTTTCACCATGTACCAAGCTAAAATCAGAATGGATCAAAGTTTTTGATATTAAAACAGAAACATTAAATCTGATGGATGATAGAGTAGGTAAAACTCTTGAAGACATTGGTGTAGGCAAAGACTTGATGAACAAAACACTGATTGCACTGGAAGTATGGCAAAGAATCAAACACTGGAATCTCACCCTATTGAAAAGTTTTGCAAATCAAGAAAAACCAGAGTCAAGAGACAACCTGCAACGTGGGAGAAAATATTTGCCAGCTGTATGTCAGATAAAGGATTACTATTGAGAACATAGAAAGAGCTAAAATAAAATCAGTCCTCCAACATTTAAAGACCCAACCCAAAAATGAGCATTGAGATAAATACACACGTCTCAGATCAAGAATTATGAACAACAAATAAATATGTGAAAAAATGTTCAACATCAATGGACATTTGAGAGATGCAAATTAAAAAAACACTGAGATTCCACCTCACCCCAGAATGAATGGCTATTATCAAGAAATCAAGCAATAACAAATGCTGGAGGGGCTGTAGGAAAAAAGGAACCCTTCACTACTGTTGGTTGGAATGCAGACCGGTGCAACCACTGTGTAAAGCAGTGTGGAGATTTATCAAAAACCTAGGCTTAGAGGTCCCATTCAATCCAGTTATTCCTCTTCTGAGTACTTTCCCAAAAGAATTAAAAACCTCATACCACAGAGATACATGTGCACCCATGTTTATAGCAGCAAAATTTGTAATAGCCATATCTTGGAAACAACCTAAATGCCCAGTGACTGAGAAATGGATAAAAGAGATGTGGTATGTTTATCCAATGGAGCACTACTCAGCCATAACAAAGGATAAACTGGAGACTTTTATAGGTAAATGGATACAACTTGAGACCATACTCATTACTGAAATAAATAAGACACACATGTGTGAGCATCATATTTTGTCATCAGTATGAGAAGCTGAAAGAAACAACATATATATGTATGTGCATATAAAAATAGTTAAGATAGTTATACTACTGATTTTTTGAGCCCACTGAAGTGAAAGACTTGTGCTGATATTGTTCAGACAATTGAATGCAGATGTTTTGTGCTCTGTGTGAATGATTTGGGGGTGACAATGAACAATGTATGTACTATTGTTGGCCCGTGATATGTGTTTTGAAATTGTGTGTTAGTTTTTTTCTTCTTCCTTTTCATTTTGTCCTTGAAATAAAATGGATTTGGAAAAAAAAAAGAAGCAGGGATATTTTGAAGATCAGAGCACAAATTAATGCAATGGAGACTAGGAAAACAATACAAAGAATTAATGAATAAAAGATTTGGTTCTGTGATCTGGGCATTTTCCCAGAAGAATTGAAAACATCATGCCACAGTGGTGTATCTGCACCCGTGTTTTGTTTTTTTTTTTTTTTTTTTTCGGCACCGGGGATTGAACTCACAACCTCGCACCTGCCAGGGCAGGCGTTTAAGGCACTGAGCCAAACTCCTGGCCCTGGCTTTTTTGAGGCAGGGTCGCACTATGTAGCTCAGGCCGGCCTTACACTCGCGTTGTAGCCCAAGCCGGCCTCGAACTCACAACGCTCCGCCTACCTCAGCCTCCCGAGTGCTGGGATTAAAGGCGTGCGCCACCACGCCCGGCTTGCATCCGTGTTTATAGCAACCCAATTTGTAATAGTCAGATCTTGGAAACAACCCAAGTGCCCATCAATCAAGGAATGGATAAAAAAAGATATGGCATTTTTATACAATGGAATACTACTCAGCTATCAAGAAAGATTGCATTGAGGCTTTTATAAGTAAATGGACACGACTTGAGACCATACTCATAAGAGAGATAAATCAAACCCACATGTGCAAATACCATATTGTCTCCCTAGTCTAAGAAACTGAAAAAGTAGATATGATCCAAAATCTACAAGAAATGCTATGTAAGGGTAAAAAACTGCTCAAAGAGCAAAAGTAATTGGGAAGGGAAAAGGAGGAAAGAGGGAAGGAAAAAGGAAAAAGATATATATGTATATGCAAGATAACTAAAATGAACACACTGCTGAATGTATTCATTATTGAGAAAGATCGGTTAATACTCATATGATTAGATCAATTTTACATGTCTATATCTGTTAATGTAAACAACCGTGTTGAAGGTAACAATACGCAATATTGCAACAATTGTCAAGTTTCTATCATCATGTTTTGTAAACCTATAATGTTAATGTTGTGCATTTGCTCTAGTCGTTTTTCTCTTTTGCTTTTTGTCTTTCTTATATATGTCTTTTTTTCTCTTAAATAAAAAAAGATTTGGTTCTTTGAAAGAATAAATAAAATTGATAAACCCATAGTCAACTTTATCAAAGGAAGGAAAAAAAACTCAAATCCATCCAATAGGAAATGAAAAGGGTTAGATCACTAAAGACTCTGTGGAAATTGAGAATATCATCAATACCTGTTTTGAAAACCTATACTTTCATAGGGTGGAAAACACAGAAGAGATGGAAACGTTCCTGGAAACATATGAATTACCAAAACTGGATCAAGAAAATATAAAATCATGAATAACTCAATATCAGTTTGTGAAATTGAAAATGTAATTAAAAACTTACCACCAACACCACCTACAACAAAAAGCCCAGGTGCTGTTGGATTCACAGCTGAATTCTGCAAGAAATTAAGAGATTTAACATGAATACTCCTCAAACTCTTAATGAAATCTAAAGGGAAACAATTCTCCCTAACTCGTTCCTGATGGCAAGTATTACTCTGCTACCAAAACTGGAGAAAGACCCAATCAAAAAAGAGAACTATAGGCCAATCTCCCTAATGAACATCGATGTAAAATTCCTCAATAAAATACTGGCAAGCAGAATGCAGCAAATCAGCAAGATTTTACACCATGACCAAGTGGGATTCACCCCAGGTATGCAGGGATAGTTCAACACACGCAAATCAGTAAATGTAATACATCACATTAGCTGAGTCAAAGGCAAAAGTCACAGGATCATCTCAATAGATGCAGAAAAAGCTTTTGATAAAATCTAACACTCATTCATGGTAAAAAAAAAAAACCCTACAGAAAGTTGAAATAGATTGTCTGAATCTCAATCTGACAAAAGCTATTCATGACAAACCAAGAGCCATCTTTGTACTAAATGGAGAAACACTGAAAGAAACAAGACAAAGATGTCCACTATCACTAACCCTATTCAATATTGTTCTGGAAACAGTAGCCAGAGCAATTAGACAAGAGAGAGAAATAAATGGAACAGTGATAGGAAAGGGAGAAGTTAGATTATCATTATTTGTAGATGACATGATAGTCCATACAGAAGACCCCCAAAACTCCACCAACAGACTTCTAGACTTAATAAGCAAATTCACCATGTAGCTGGGTACAAAATCAGCACTCAAAAATCAATAGCATTCTTGCACACAACCAACAAACTTACTGAGAAAAAAATTAGGGAAACCACACACTTCATAATAGAATACAAAATATTGAAATACTTAGGAATCAATCTAACAAAGGAAGTAAAAGATTCATACATTGAACATAACAGTACTTTACAAACAGAAATTGAGGGGATTTCAGAAAATGGATGGATGTTCCTTGTTTGTGGTTAGGAAAAACCAATGTAATGAAAATGATCATACTCCCCAAAATGTTATACAGATTTAATGCAATTCCTATCAAAATACCATTAGCATACCTCATAGATCTAGAAAAAACATTCCAAAAATTTATGTAGAATCAGAAGAGACCTAGTGTAGCAATGGTAATTCTGGGCAACAAAAAGAAGGCAGGAGGCATCACAATTCCTGACCTGAAATTATACCACAAAGCTGCTATAGTAAAATCAACATCTTACTGGAAGACAAATAGATCTGAGGATCAGTGGAACAATAGAAAATACATACACAACTACAAACACACTCAGCCACTTTATCTATGATAAAGGCAGTAAACAAATTATTGAAAGAAAGCCTGTTTAATAAGTGTGCTTAAAAAACTGGCTTTCCACATGCCAAAGGCTAAAACTAGACCCATATTTATCACTATGCACTAAATTAAACCAAAATGGATCAAAGATCTAAATATTAAGACAAAAAACTGTATCTACTGAAAGACAAAGTAGGTAGAAATTTTGAGAATATAGGGCTAGGCATTCAGTTCATGACCAAAAACCAAACTGCATGGAAAATACTTCAAAGAATCAACAACTGGGTTCTCATCATATTAGAAAGGTTCTGCATATCCAAAGAAATCACCAACACCATGAAAAGAAAACCCACAGAGTGAGAAAAAATGTTTGCCAAGTTTCACTCTGACAAAGAACTTCTATCTGGAACATACAAAGAATTGAGAAAAATCAGAGCCCCCAAATTCAAAGCCCCAATCCAAAAATGAGCATTTGATATAAATACACACTTCTTACATGAAGAAATAAAATGGCAAATAAATATTAGAAAGAATTTTCAACATCACTGGTCATTTGAGAAATGAAAATTAAAACAACACTCAGATACCATTTCACTCCAGAAAGAATGGCTAATATCAAGAAATCAAAGAACAACAGATGCTGGAGGGGCTGTGGGGAAAAGAAACTGCTGTACATTGTTGGTGGGAGTTTACCCTGGTAAACCCACGGTGATAATCAGTGTAGAGATTTCTCAAAAAACTAGGATTAGTATTTCCATTCAACTCAGCTATGTCCCTTCTGGCTATTTTCCCACAAGAATTGAAAACATCATACTACAGTGATATATGTTCACCCATGTTGATTGCAGTACAATTTGTAATAGCCATATCTTGGAAACAACCCAAATGCCCAACAATTGAGGAATGGATATAAACAATGTGGTATTTTTATCCAATGGAGTACTACTCAGGCATGAAGATTGATAAACTTGAGGAGTTTACAGGTAAATGGATGTGACCTGAGACCATATTCATAAGCAAAATAAATCAAACTCAAATGTGTAAGCACCATAATGTCTCACTAGTGTAAGAAACTGTCTTAGTTACTTTTCACTCATTGTGGAGACAAAATACCTGATGCCCACAATTAAGGAAAGAAAGGTTGATTTCTTACAGTTTCTCAGGAGTTTCAGTCCATACTCAGTTGGTTCCAAAGAAGCATGGCAATGTGGGGCCGCCATTCATAGCAGCCGCCAAACAGCAAGCACACCAGTGAGTGGGGGGGGGAGAGAGAGAGAGAGAGAGAGAGAGGAAGTGGGCAAGAGGAAGACCTGCCTCCTTTACATATATCTCAGCTCCACCCCTGGGCGGGTGCAGCACTCACATCACCAATCCCAGCTCTAGACAACAAACTGAACACAAAAGTCAGACTCAGCCCCATCAAAAGTATATGAAGACTTGGGGGTACATAGTATCACCCAATACATTCCAACCCTGGACTCCCAAGGATTCATGTACATCCTTAATATAAAAGACGTTTAGTCCCTCTCCAAGACTTGCAAAAGTCCTAACAGTTTCAGCACTGTTGAAAAGTCCAAGTCCCAAATCTCCTCTGAGATCTACGGCAAACTCTTAACTATAACCCCCTGTACAAATCAAAACGAGGTTAAACACTTCCAACATATAAAGGCACAAGATAAACATTACCATTCCAAAAGTTACAAACAGGGGAATACAAAACATTGGAACCAAAGCAAGTCCAAAATCCAGCAGGGTACACATTAAGTCCTGGAGTTCTCTGCTCAGCATCTGAAGCAATCTCGTTGCAAGCTCCAAAAGCCTTGAGTGATCCCACCCCTACGGCACTTTCAGGGGTCTTAACTTTCATAGCTTTCCTTGGGTGATCCATGTTGCTTGCTTCACCCTTACACCTTTACACATTGCTCTCTGTAGGTGAGGTGGAAGCTGCCTTAGCCTTTTCTTGTAATTAAAACCAGAGCTATGTGGATGCCGCCAAGGTCCACTGCAAGCTCTCTTGGCTGCGGGGGCAAATGCCTGGATCGCTGAGCTCTCTGAACCTGATTGTGAGGAACAGCTACTCTATGCTACCACCATTCAGATTCTGGAACCTGGTGCAGCCATGACTCTTTTGAAACCTCCTGTGGCCTCTGTTGCCACTCCAGGACATGGCACTCTGTGGCTTTTTCCTCAGAGCAAACACACTTTTGAAGGCCTGAGGCTGCAAAGGGTGGCGGCCCACCGCTTCCTGGGATGCCCCCAGGCCATCATTCTTATTACGTTGTTCCTTCTCAGCAATTGAGGTCTCAGTTCAATCTTTATAGTCCACAGCTTCCTGGCCAAACTCATGTTTTAAATCACCATGCTGTGCTCTTTGCTCTTTTTTTTTTTTTCTTTTCGTTCTTTTTTTTTTTTTCCTACTATTTTCTTTTTTGGCAACAGGAAACGAACTCAGAACCTTGCACTTGCCAGGCAGGCACTGAACTGCTGAGCTACATTCCTGGCCCTACATAAATCTGGCTAAGAGCCCCCAACAAGAGCCAGGCCACAATTTCAACATTTGGCTGCCTTGTAGTTTCTCTCTGTAGATTAATCAGTCTTTTGCCCTTACTCTCAATCTCAGACAGTCTTTGGGCACAAGCAGAATGCAGACAAACTTTCTACAAACATCATATGGAGTCCAACAACCAATGTAGACCTTATTCCCAGCAGAAACCTACTGAGCCTGGTCTTTACTGGCAGGTTTACTATCAGTCTTCTGGTCTCCTGGGCTCTGACCAGAATCTCCCCTACAGAACAACCTAAGCTGCTCCACTCTATGCATTCACGTGACATCTCTGAACCATTCCAAACTCTTCCCACAAGAGCCTGGTCTTTACAGACAGGCTTTCAACCAGTCTTCTGGTCTTCTGAGTTCTGACCAGAATCTCCCATATAGAACAACATAAGCTGTTCCAGCTCTATGTGTGTAGGTAACAACTCCACACCTTTCCAAACTCTTCCCACAAGCCATTTCCAAAGGCCCTTGAACCACATGGTCATGAATAGTCACAGCAACAACCCCACTCCTCTGGTACCAAATTCTGTCTTAGTTACTTTTCACTTATTGCCAAGACAAAATACCTGACACCCAAAATTAGGGAATGAAAGGTTTATTTCTTACAGTTTCTCAGGAGATTCAGTTCACACTCAGTTGGCTCCAAGGCAGCATGGTGTGGCAGGACTGCCATTCATGGCAGCTGCCAAACAGCAAGCACACCAGCGAGAGACAGAGAGAGAGAGACAGACACAGACACAGAGAATGGAAGCAAGCAAGAGGAAGACCTGCAACCTTTACACTGTATCTCAGCTCCATCCCTAGGTGGGTGCGGCACTCACATCACCAATCCCAGCTCTAGACAACGAACCACACATAAGCACCATACTCAGCCCCATCAAAAGTATATGAGGACTGGGGGGTACATAGAATCACCCAATACAGAAACAGAGAGTAAATGAGATCTAAAAGTTAAATAGATTTGGTGGTGGGGAAAGAAACTGCTCAAAGGGAAATCGTATTGTTTGTCCATTTTGGAAGCCTCTATCTGGTAATGTGAGCAACTATTCTAAAGATAACAATATGCAATACAACAACCATTGTTAAAATTCTGTTTTCTTTTTAAAAAAATTTTTTTTGTGGGCAAAAAGGAACCTTCTTCACTGTTGGTGGCAATGCAGGCTGGTGCAACCTCAGTGGAAGTCAGTGTGGAGATCCCTCAAAAAGCTAGGACTGGAGGTCCCATTTGACTGAGCTATTCCCCTTCTGGGTATCTTCCTGAAAGAACTAAAAATATCTCATCACAGTGATACATAGTCATCTATGTTAATTGCTGCCCAATTCATAATTGCTAGATCATGGAAGCAGCCTAAATGCCCTGAGACTGAGGAATGGATAAAAAAATTGTGGTATTTCTATGTAATGGAATACTACTCAGCTATAAAGAACAACAAACTAGACATTTTTGCCCTCAAATGGATGAATGCTGAGGATACACTTCTCAGTGAGCTGAATAAGTCACATATACGTGACTATCATATCATTGCACTGGTGTGATGAACTGAAACAAAACCTATGTATATATAAAAATTAGATGGGACAGTTAGAGAAAAACAAAAAGAGAATGTTTATTATTTGATATTTGGATCGAATTTTGCTTTTAGAATCAATTTCTTTGTTTCTGCTTGAAAAAATATTTTTGTCTTTTTTATTTAAGAGAAAAAAGACACAGAAAAGACAAAAAGCAAAAGAGACAAACAACAACAAATCCAACACAATAACATTATAGTTTTACAAAACAACATGATAGGAATTTGACAACGGTTGCAATATTGCATATCGCTACCTTCAAAAGGGTTGTATGGACTAACAGATATAGACATATAATACTGTTATAATCATATGAGTATTAACTTCTTTTTCACTAGCTAATACATTTAGTAGTATAGTCATTTTAGCCATCTTATATATACATATGCACTTATTTATACCTTTTTGCTTTTCCCTTCCTTCTTTGTTCTTTTACCCTATCCGAATTACTTTTCTTCTTTGAGCAGTTTCTTTCCATTGCACAGTATTTATTGCAGATTTTGGATCATATATACCCTTGCAATTTCTTACACTACGGAGACAATATGGTATATACACATGTATGATTTCACTTATGAGTATGGTCTCAAGTTGTGTCCATTTACTTATAAAAATCTCAATGCAATCTTTCTTGATAGCTGAGTACTACTCCATTGAATAAAAATAACACATTTTCTTTTATCCATTCCTTGATTGATGGGCACTTGTTTCCAAGATCTGGCTATTACAGATTGGGTTGCTATAAACATGGGTGCACAGATATCAATGTGGTATGATGTTTTCAATTCTGGGAAAATGCCCAGAAGTGGGATAGCTGGGTCAAATGGAATGTCTAATCCTAGCCTCTTGAGGAATCTCCACACTGATTTCCACAGTGGTTGCACCAGTCTACACTCCTGCTAACAGAGGAGAAGAGTTCCTTTTTACCCACAGCCCCTCCAGCATTTGTTATTGATTGACTTTTTTTTATCCTAGCCATTCTATCTGGAGTGAGATGGAATCTCAGTGTTGTTTTAATTTGCATTTCCCGAATGACAATTGATGTTGAACATTTTTCATATATTTATTTGCCATTTGTATTGTTTTCCCTGAGAAGTGTGTATTCATCTCAGATGCCCATTTTTAGATTGGGTCCTTAAATTTTAGGGGGCTGATTTTATAAAATTCTTCATATGTTTTAGACAGAAGTCCTTTATCTGAGGGAGAGTTGGCTAAGATATTTTCCAAATTCATGGCTTATCTTTTCACTCTGTTGGAGATTTCCTTTGACATGCAAAAACTTTTTAGTAAGATGAGATCCCAGTTGTTGATTCTGGAAAGTATTTCCCATACACTTTGATTTTTATTCATGAACTCTCTGCTTACTCCTATGTCGTCAAGATTTTTACCTACTCTGTCTTCCAGCAAATTTAGTGTCTCTGTTTTAATATTCAGATCTTTGATACATTTTGACTTTATTTTAGTGTATGGTGATAGGCATGGATCTAGTTTTAGTTTACAGCATATAGAAAGCCAGTTTTTCCAGCACCATTTGTTAAAGAGGCTATCTTTCTTCCAGTGTACATGTTTGGCCCCTTTGTCAAATATGAGGTGGCTGAGTGTGTTTGTAGTTGTGGCTGTATCTTCTAATCTATTCCATTGATCTTCAGGTCTGTTTTTATTCTAGTACCATGTTGATTTTATCACAGTAGCTTTGTAGTATAGTTTCAGGTCGGGGATTGTGTTGCCTCCTGCCTTCCCTTTGTTGCCCAGAATTGCCTTTGCTATTCTA
This sequence comes from Dasyprocta punctata, assembly GCA_004363535.1. NCBI lineage: Eukaryota > Metazoa > Chordata > Mammalia > Rodentia > Dasyproctidae > Dasyprocta > Dasyprocta punctata. The sequence goes on along the minus strand of RJWM01029585.1, from coordinate 8,572 downwards.
GGTCTCTTCTGGTTCTACATGAATTTCAGGAATGCTTTCTCTAGCTCTGTGAGGTAGGCAAGTGGTATTTTGATTGGGATTGCATTAAATCTGTATAATAATTGTGGGAGAATGACCATTTTCACGATGTTTGTTCTCCCTATTGGTGAACAGGGAATATCTTTCCATTTTCTGAAATCTTCTTCGATTTCCTTCTTTAGAGTAATGTAATTTTCACTGTATAGATCTTTTACTTCCTTTGTTAGACTGATTCCTAAGTATTTCATTTTTTTCAATGTTATAGTGAAGGGTGTGCTTTCCCTTATTTCTCTCTCAGTGACTTTGTTGTTTGTGTACAGGAATGCTATTGATTTTTGAGTGTTCACCTTGTATCCAGCTACATTACTGAATTTGGTTATTACTTCTAGAAGTCTTCTAATGGATTTTTGGGGGTCTTCTATGTAGAGTACCATATCATCTGCAAATAATGATAATTTTACTTCTTCCTTTCCTATCCTTATTCCCTTTATTTCTTTCTCTCGTCTAATTGCTCTGGCTAATATTTGCAGAACTATACTGAATAGGAGTGGTAATAATGGACATCCTTGTCTTGTTTCTGGTTTTAGGTTGAAAGTTTTCAGTTTTTGTCCACTTAGTAAGATGTTGGCTGTTGGTTTATGATATATGGCTTTTATCAGGTTGAGGTAGAGACCATCTATTCCAATTTTCTGTAGGATTTTTATCATGAATGGGTGTTGGATTTTGTCAAGAGCTTTTTCTGCATCTATTGAGATGATCATGTGATTCTTGTCCTTGGCCCTGTTGATATGGTGTATTACATTTATTGATTTGAGTATGTTGAACCATGCCTGCATTCCTGGGATGAATCCCACTTGATCATGGTGTATAATATTCCTGATGACTTTCTGTATTCTATTTGCCAGTATTTTATTGAGGATTTTTGCATCCCTGTTCATTAGGGAGATTGGACTGTAATTTTCTTTTTTGGTTGGGTCTTTCTCTGGTTTTGGTATTAGGGTAATGCTGCCTGGAATGAGTTAAGGATAATTGCTTCTCTTTCAATTTGAAGACTTTGAGGAGTGTTGGTATTAAGTCTTTCCTAAATTTCTTGTAGAAAAATTCAACAGTGAATCCTGGGCTTTTCTTTGTTGGTAAGATTCTAATTACATTTTCAATTTCACTAGCTGAAATTGGGTTATTCCGCAGTTTTACAGCTTGGTTCAGTTTTGGTAATTCATAAGTTTCCAGTAATTTGTCCATTTCTTCTGCGTTATCAAACCTATGGGAGTAAAGTTTTTGAAGTAGGTATTGATGGTCTTCTGTTTCCACAGGGTCTATAGTAATTTCACCATTTTCACTTCTTATTGCATGGATTTCAGTTTTTCTTTCCTCTTTTTGATGTGTGGCTAGGGGTTTAAGAATTTTATTTATTTGTCAAAGAACAAACTTCAATTCATTAACTCTTTGTATTGTTTTCTTAGTTTCAGTTGTATTAATTTCTGCTCTGATCTTTATAATTTTTCCCTTCTTTGGGCTTTGGACTTGACTTGCTCTTCTTTTTCTAGAAGTTTGAGGTACAGCACTAGAATGTTTATGTGTTTCCTTACCACTTTACTGATGTGGGAGTTTAATGCTATAAATTTCCCTCTGAGGACTGCTTTCATTGTATCCCACAGGTTCTGGTAATTAGTATTTGCTTTTTTGTTCAATTGTAGATATTAATTTCTTCTTCAATTTATTCTGTGACCCATTGATTGTTTAGGAGAGAATCATTTAATTTAAATGTGTTTATGGGGTTCTTGTGGGGTTCTTGTTGTCATTAATTCCCAATTTTATAGTGCTGTGGTCAGATAGTATGCATGGAATTATTTCAGTTCCTTTGCATTTAGTTAAGACTGTTCTCTGGGCTAGTATATGATCTATTTTAGAGAACGACCCATATGCAGCTGAGAAGAATGTGTATTCTGATGTTGATGGGTGGAATACTCGGTACACATCTACTAGGTCCATTTGTTCACAAGTTTGATTCAGTTCTCTTATTTCTTTGCTGATTTTTTGTTTGGTTGATCTGTCTGTTCGTGACAATGGGGTGTTAAGTTCCCCCATTATAGCTGCATTATTGTTTACTTTGTTTTTCAGTTAAAAAAAAAAAACAAAAAAAACAGGGCCAGGAGTTTGACTCAGCAGCTTAAGTGCCTGGCAGGTGCAAGGCTGTGAGTTTGATCCCCAGTGCCGCAAAAAAAAAAAAAAAAAAAAATTGTCTTACATAGCTGGGTGCTCCCATATTTGGTGCATACATACATATATATGATTGTAGTTTCTACCTCTTGAAGTTTTCCCCTAACAAGTATGTAGTGACCTTCTTTATCTCCTTTGATCATTCTTGGTTTGAAGTTCACATTATTTGCAAACAAAATAGCTACACCTGGTTTTTTCTGGGTCCCCATTGATGCAGTATTGTTTTCCATCCTTTGATTTTCAGTCTGTGAGTTTCTTTTTTGACTTAAATGTGTTTCTTGTACATAGCAATATTGTTTGCTTTTGCTTCTTACCCACTCTGCGACTCTGTTTCTTTTTATTGTTGAGTTGAGACCATTTACATTGACTGATATAACTGATATGTGCTGACTTATCCCTGTCATATTATCTTTCTGTTGTTGGTTTTCTACTTTTTCCATTTAGTTGTTTGCCCTACTTAGTGGTTTCCTTCTGCTATTTTTCTTGGGATTGTAGTTATCTTTGTCTCTTTCTCGAGTGTATTTCAGTACTCTTTGTAGCATTCAGTGGCCATGAATTTCTTCAGCTGTTCTTTGTCATGAAAGTATATTATTTCTCCACCAATTTTTAAAGATAGTTTTGCAGAATACTGCAATGTGGGTTGAAAGTTGTTTACTTTCAGGATTTGAAATATTTCACTCCAAGCTCTTCTCGACATGAAGGTTTGTGTTGAGAAGTCTGCCGTAATTCTGATAGGCTTTCCTTCATAGGTGTTCTATTTCTTTTAGACAACTTTTAGTATTCTGTTCTTGTGCTGAATTTCTGAGATCCTAATTATTATATATCTGGGGTAATATTTATTTTGGTTATGGTTAATTGGGGTTCTGTCTGCCTCACTTATGTGTTTGTCAGATTTGTTTCCCATGTTTGGAAATTTTTCTGCTATTATTTCTGCAATTAGTTTTTGCAGATTATTTGTGTTGACCCCTGCTTTTTCGTTGACACCTATCAATCTTATATTGTTTCCCCTGGCATCATCTTGCAGCTGTTGAATTGTTGTTTCCTGGTTCTTTATTTTTAAGAGATCTTTTCATTTGTGATCATAAGCCTCCATGCTGTCTTTACTGTCTGAGACTCTATCTTCAACTTCATTCAAGTGGTTTTGCCAACTTTCAATAGAATTTTTCATTTCCTGAATTTCCCTTTGAATTAGTTTCATGCATTCTAATTGTGTCTTATTTTGTTCCCTCAAAGTTTCCAGCATTTTCTTATGTTCTTCTATTTTTTATCTTGATCTTCTTTAGATATACACAGCATTTCTTTTATAATGCTTGTCATTTCATTTTTTTTATTTTAAAGATAGTAAAATCCAACAAAACGTAACTGAACAAAGTCCATCAAAACAAAGCAGTAGAACTGGCACAGAACTTCCAAGAAAGATACTAGGAAGACAATAGCTACTATACTATATCTTGTTATTTTCACAATAGTTGACCATTCCATCAGGTATAGTCAAATCAAACCAAAAACAAAACACAATAAAACCAATAAAAACAGAACATGAAATAAAGCAAAAAAAATTTAATCAGAAAAAAGCAAAACAATGAGAACAATATTGGGCCTCAAAGGCAAGACAGAAGAGAATCCCCCATATTTGCTACATTGCATACTCTCATCTTCCCAAGAGATGCTCAGACTGCTGGTTCCAGGTCTGCAAAATCAACCTAACAATACAAGCATTTAGTTGCTCTATGTACCATAGTTGTTATCAACTTAGCCAGTTCTCACAACCAGCAGGTTGCTTATGGTAGTGGGGTGAGGCCCTTGATTAGGCCTACAGAAGGCACATTTCTTTCTCTTCCTGGAGTCCACACTGGTTGCACACACTCACCAGAAAGGCAGGCTAGTTGTCTTCTGGTTGGAACCTCCCTGCCTAACATGGCAAGTTCTCAGGAGCACATCTCTTTCTCTTCCTGTAGTCTGTGCCATTTGTGTGCACTCACCAGGAAGGCAGGCTACTTGTCTTCTGGTTGGAACCTCCCTGACCCAATGTGGTGGGTTCTTGGGACACACATCTCATTCTCTTCCTGGAGTTTGCACCAGTCATGCAAACTGCCCAGGAAGGCAGGTTAGTTGTCTTCTGGTTAGAACCTCCCTGACCCAATGTGGTGACTTCTCAGGAGGCACATCTTTTTCTCTTCCTGGAGTCTCTGCTGGTTGTGCACACTCACCATGAAAGCAGGCTACTTGTCTTCTATTTGGAACCTCCCTGCTGGATGTGGCAGGTTCTCAGGAGGCACATCTGTTTGTCTCTGCCATTTCATTTTTTTACCTGGAAATTATTTCTGATCTGATTTCCTCTATATCTTTATGGAGTTGTCTCTTTACTTCAGTTGCTATCATTTCAGAAAGTTCAGTTGGGCAATTTGCATTGTCTTACATTTCAGTGTCTCTTGGGTTTGTTCTTACTGGGCTGGAGGACTAAGACTGCATCTTGCTCTTTTATATTGTCATTTTCCTCTGGGACCTGTGTGGCTGGCCAGGGAGCCTCCTGATGGATTGCACTGGAACACCGTGCTGAGTACGGCATCAATCCTCCAATATTCCTGTGGCCAGCTGGGGCACACCCCCAAACTGTGGTGCTGTATCATTTTGCTCTGTGGCCTATGAGGCTGGCTGTGTGTTCGCCTGATGTTCTTTGTTGGGTTGCCCTGGGACGCTGGGCTGGGCAGAGCTTGTATCTTCCCTGCAGCTAGAAGGGGTACACCCCCTGGAACTTGTCACCAGGGCCTAGAATCAGGCTGCACAGAGTTCAGAACCTCCACAACTATGGTGGCTAGCAGAGATGCACCCTCAGGGTGGGGCACTGTGGCCTTGTGCCTGGTGGAGTTCAGAATCTCTGGGACCCAGGCAGCTAGGCAGAGTGCACCCCAGATTGTGGCACCACTGAGACCTTGTGTCTGGTTGCAAGGAAGGCCTTGCTTCTGACTTGGTGGAGCTTGCAACCTCCAGGACCTTCCCTGTCACTGCACTCCAGGTACTATGGAGCTGAGGCCTTGTGCTCCCACGGGCAGAGCTAAAATTCTACAAGACCTCTTGGCTATGCTGGCTGCTTCCTGATAAGAGGCTCTGGGTCTCTGGACTGGACTGGGCTAAGTAACCCTGTGTCATGAGGCTGGCTGGGCATTCCCCTGATGGATTGTGCTGGGATGCTGGGCTGGGTAGGGCTCGGATCCTCTATGCAGGTAGGGAGGACTCACTCTTGGGGTGTGGTGCTGGGACCTTCTGCCTGGCTGGGTGGGATTCAGAATCTGTAGGACCCAGGTGGCTATGTGGAGCACACCCCACCATGTGGCTCCACCGGGACCTTGACTGGCTGCAAGGAGTTCACAGCCTCTGGAGCACAGGGTTAGCCAGAGCGTACCCCCAGCCTATGGTGCCAGGGCCTTCCATCTTTCTGGGTGGAGTTTGCAACCTTCAAGACCTGCCACATATCTGCACCCCTGAATTATGGAGCAGGGGCCTTATGCTCTGATCGGCAGAGCTCAAATTATCCAAGATCACTTGGCTATGCTGCCCGTTCCCTAATGAGTGGATCTGGGTCTCTGGGGCGGGCTAGGCTCAGTACCTCTGTGTCCTGTGTGGCTGGCCGGGCATTCCCCTGATGGATTGCAATGGGATGCTGGGCTGGGCAGAGCTCAGATCCTCTGTGCAACTAAGGAAGACTGACTCCCACAGTGTGGTGCTGGGACCTTCCACCTGGCTGGGTGGAGCTCAGAATCTCCAGGACCCAGGCAGCTAGGCAGAAGACACCCTGGAGTGTGCCACCACCAGGACCTTGCATCTGGCTGCAATTTCATCTTCTTTTGAAACCTTCTATCACTTTTTTTTGCTGTTCTCATTTGACTTTATTTTTTTTTTTGCTTGTTTGTGTGTTTGCTTTCTTGCTATTTTATTTTTGCGCTTTTTAAAATTAAAAATAATAAAATAAAAACAAGATAAGAAATTGGTAGTGGTTAATATATTGCATAATGTTATCTTCAAACTAGTTGCTCAGATTACAAGATATAGGCATTTAAACTTGAAAAAACAAAACACTGATCATTCTTTTCAATGAGCTAATAGAAATCAGTAGTATAATTGTCTAAACTATCTTGCATATATATACTTTTTCTTTTTCCTCCCTTCTTTTCTCCTTTCTCCCATTCCAATTTTTCTGTCCTTTTAAGCAGTTTCTTTCCCTTTCATTATATCTAATGCACACTTTTGATCTTATTTATTCTTTTAGTTTCTTACACAAGGGAGACAATACAATGTTTACACGTGAGTCTGACTTATTTCACTTATGAGTGTATTCTGAAGTTGCATTCATTTACCTATAAAACCTCAAGATTATCTTTATGTACAACTGAGTGTATTCCACTGTATAAAAATACCACATCTTTCTTTAACCATTCCTAAGTTGATGGGCATTTGTGTTGTTTCTAAGATTTAACCATTATAAACCATGGTGTTATAAATATGGGTTCACATATGTTGCTGTGATGTTGTGTTTTCAGTTATTCTGGGAAAATAGCAAGAAAGGGAATAGTTGGGTAATGAGACCTCTAATCTGATTTTCACAGTGGTTGCACAGGTCTACACTCCCACCAATAGTGCAGAAATATAACTTTTTTTCCTAAAGCCCCAAAATCATTTGTTATTGGCTGATTTTTTGATGATAGCCATTCTTTCTGAAGTGAGCTGAAATCTCAGCTTGTTTTAATTTGCATATCTCAAATGACCAATGATGTTGCATATTTTTTATTTTTTATTTAAGTGAAGAAGAAAAAAAGACATATATAATAAAGACAACAAGCAAAAGAGACAAATGACTAGAGTACATGCACAACAGTAACATTGCAGGTTAACAAAACAGGATGATAGAAACTTCACAATGGTTGCAATACTGTGTATCGTTATCTTCAAAATGGTTACTTACATTAACAGATATAGACATGTAAAACTGATCCAATCATATGAGTATTAATTGTTCTCTCTCAATAACAAATACATTCAGCAGTGTGTTCATTTTAGTTATCTTACATATACATATTCAGATGTATATCTTTTCCTTTTCCCTTTTCTCCTTCCCCCTTTTCCATTCCCAGTTACTTTTGCTCTTCGAGCTGCTTTTTACCCTTACATAGCATTTATTACAGATTTTGGATCACATATACTTTTTCCATTTCTTACACTAGGGAGACAATACGGTATTTACACATGTGGGTTTGATTTATCTCACTTATGAGTATGGTCTCAAGTCGTGACCATTTACTTATAAAAGTCTCAATGCAATCTTCCTTAATAGCTGAGTAGTACTCCATTGTATAAAAATACCACATCTTTTTTTATCCATCCTTCGATTGATGGGCACTTGGGTTGTTTCCAAGATCTGGCTAGTACAAGTTGGGTTGCTATAAACATGGGTGCACTGATATCACTGTGGTATGATGTTTTCAATTCTGGGAAAATGCCCAGAAGTGGGATAGCCGGGTTGAATGGGATCTCTAATTCTAGCTTCTTGAGGAATCCCCACACTGACTTCCACAGTGGTTGCACCAGTCTACACTCCCACCAACAGTGGAGAAGAGTTCCTTTTTCCCCACAGTCCCTCCAACATTTCTTGTTGGTTGGCTTTTTAATCTTGGCCATTCTTTCTGGAGTGAATTGGAATCTCAGTGTTGTTTTAATTTGCATTTCCTGAATGACCATTGATGTTGAACATTTTTTCATATATTTATTTGCCATTTGTATTTCTTCCTCTGAGAAGTGTGTATTCGTCTCAGATGCCCATTTTTGTATTGGGTCCTCGAATTTTAGGGGCCTGATTTCTTTTAATTCTTTATATGTTTTCAATAGAAATCCTTTGTCTGATGGACAATTGGCTAAGATATTTTCCCAGTTTGTGGGTTTTCTTTTCACTCTGTTGGAGATTTCCTTTGACAGGCAAAAACTTTTTAGTAGGATGAGATCCCAGTTCTTGATTCTGGGAAGTGTTTCCCATGCAATTTGATTTTTGTTCATAAACTCTCTGCCTACTCCTATATCATCAAGATTTTTACCTACTCTGTCTTCTAGTAAGTTTAGTGTCTCTGTTTTAATATTCAGATCTTTGATCCATTTTGACTTTATTTTAGTGTATGGTGATAAGCATGGATCTAGTTTTAGTTTACAGCATATAGAAAGCCAGTTTTTCCAGCACCATTTGTTAAAGAGGCTGTCTTTCTTCCAATGTACCTGTTTGGCCCCTTTGTCAAAGATGAGGTGGCTGAGTGTGTTTGTAGTTGTGGCTGTATCTTCTAATCTATTCCAT